>JAUBNQ010000017.1:7284122-7304706 GCA_032353495.1 Ctenopoma kingsleyae | reverse complement strand
CAAATGGGTCACACAACCGTGAATGTGTATGTGGTACTTATTTTGTAGACGTTTGATTGAGCATATTCATTTAAGGAATATACCAAATATAAGCACACATTGAAATAGTCAACTAGAGTTTGGTACAGTGTCTGGGGTCCCCCTGGGTTTCATGTACAAAATATCAATCACAGAGACACTTACTGACTACAAAGAGACACGAAATGACCATGGAGACAAACCATAGACCGATTATGAGACAACAGGCCCATGAGCACACACAAGGCTTCAGAGTTGTAAGCTGTAAGGATGAACTCGTTGACATTAGCCACTTTTTTTACATGTACTTTTATTTTGAAATCTAGCTGTGCCTCACCGGAAATGCTGAAAGTTTTATAACTGAAAGTGACCGCGTGCGTTTACTTCCGGGTTGAAGCATGAATCGCATTTTTTTGGTGGTGGGGGTGGGGTGGGGTGGAGGGTTTGGGGGGGTTGATCACGGCCGAAATATTTGAATATACTTATATTTATTAATTTTTTTTTAATTGACATTTAGTGAAGCTGCTAGTGTCCCGTGTCAAACTGACCAGTGGATAATGTTGTTTGCAAGTTTTATTCTGTCATAAACAGTAGGCCTTAAGACTAAGTCATTATTTACAATATGTTGGTGTAAATATCCAACATACCCTCAGTTGTAGAAAGCTATTATAAAGCCTAAAAAGCCTAAAAACCTTACATTAGGTACTTGTAGAAATGTCTTGTAGATTTGTTTTCCAGAAATTACCTAGAAACAAGTGGGCGTGGCACAACACAGGTGAGCGTCTGTAAAGAAAGAAACCTGGAATACAGGAAGTTAGTAAAACTACGTCGTTATTTTGTCCAATAACCGCGCATTACGTACACAATCCAAAGGTAGGAGATTGTTCTTTGGTATGTAAAAGTCATACATTTGCATTATTCACCAGACTAAAACCACTTAATTTCGTCTTTTCTTACAAACATTAAAGCGAAACACGGAAGGCAGGAGCATTGCATTGCAGCTTAACTAAGGTCAACGTAAACACACACTCTCCAATGTTTTGGGCTTTTGTGTGAGAGCTGTTCAAAGTTAAGTCTTATTTAATTACCTGTCTTTATGTTTCTCCTGTATATGATCATCAGATTCATAAATAATATCTCCTGCTGATGTATGTGTGTCCCAAAATTATCATCACCTTTTGCTCTGCTGGCCGTTTTATGAATGAAGAAGCTTCTGCCTTTGGTCCTTCTGCCACTCATTTCTTCATACTTAATGAAGTATTCATTCATGCTGCTTTACTGTCCACAGTGGCAGCAACAGTCATACAAGCCAGGTCTCCGCTTTGTTTATTGTCTGTAACAGGATTCAGTTCTATAATCTTATTTTGTAGACATATGAAGATGCCAGAGAGGGGGAGGCACCACCACAGGAGTGATGCGTATGCGGAGTACAGGAGCAGAGATCAGGGCTACTCACAAAACGGAGACCACTCTTCAGGCAGTGGTAGGGGTCGTAACCAAAAGCCAAGAGACATGGACAGGAGAGACTCTGCTGGTGACAGCAGAGCCAAACAAAACAGGCAGAGGGACATGACAACTGTCCCTCACCAGGAGCCATCTACATACAGAGACTATGACCACAAAGAGCCCTCAAGACTGTAAGGGACGATACATATTTTATAAACATGGCCCCACACTCACTGTCATGTCTTTCACACAGACTGGAGACCACTTGTGGAAGGGTTATGTAGTGTATTTAATTTAATTTAATGCCTTGTGTTGTCTTTGTAGGTCCAGAGAGACGTCAGTGTATCACTCTGACGGGGAGTATTATGTGCAACACAGACCAGCTCTGTACAATCTCAGATACATCTTAACCAGCAGAGGTAAGGATGACCCCCAGATATATTTAACAATATAAAACTTGATATACTTTTATGTATATTATTTCCTTTTTTTAATCACACACTGTATGTCATAATATACCATAGTATAATTTTTTTGTAACTGTTCATCTGCATTTGGAGCTAATAAGTGCTCATCTTTTTCCCAATTAATTGATTAATCGTTTTCCATATAAAATGTCAGAAAGACTGAATTGACATGGTTATGGTTTATGAATTTTAATGTCCTGTTTTATTCAGGCAATGTTTCAAAATTCCAAAGTTTATTATCACCTATGGCAAAACAAGCAGTACATGCACTCATCTGAGAAGATGCAACCAGTAGAAATGCGACTTACTTGTTAGTATTTTTTGTTGATCATTGACCATAAATTAGCTTTTACATTAAATTCATGTCAGTATTGTGTTTATCTTGTATCTCCCAGGTCTGTGCCAGATTATGGAGCTGTCTGTGAATCTGCTTCTCGTCATCTGTGCAGGAGTTCCATACAGCAACAGCGGGGCTTACCGTGATGTGGCCAGCCTTGGTGGACTCTACTATTATTACTATGGTGGAGCCAATGCCTTCACTGGAGCCGAAGCAGAAAAGGTGAAGGCACTGGACCAGCAGTACTATCAGCTCAAGCAGCCGCCGTACGTCTACACTATGGCCTGTGGTGGGGTTTTAATGATCTACGCCTGTGCCATGCTTGCCCTGGGGATTTTCAGAGTCACTTACCGCTGGCCCCCTGTGCTGCTGGTGGAGGCTCTGCTGAACTTTCTGATCGGCCTCGGCTACATCCCCGCGTTAGTTTTTTACTTCATTAAGGTACAAGAAATTTACAATAACTCAATTTGTAAAGAGAGAGAGCAAATGTACAAGAGCAAAGGGTATAATGGGTATGGGTGCCAGTTCAATGGTGCAGATATTGCTGGAGGTCTCTTTGGGGTGCTGGGGGTGTTTGTTTTCATCTTCGGTGCAGTGTTAGCTGTCAGAGCTTTCAGGTCAGTGCGGGAGCTTAAGACACAAAGGACAAATGAGGACAGTAATTTTTAATTGGCCTTTTCTTCTCAGCATATTTTTAAACAGACGGTATTTTAAAATGATATTAGCTGTAATTTAGTATTAACTTGAGTTGACTTACCAGTTAATCAGCTTTTTTATTCAGTTTTTATACATGCTAGTTTATTTTGCATGAAACATTTTATTAATCCCACCTGTCCAGTTTACATACCTGTGCGTGGTCTCTATATAATAAATACTGTGTAACAAACCACTGAAATGGTTTGAGTTCTATTTTCAAGTTGTCATAAGTTTTATGACATTTGTGCAGAACAATGCTTGTTTGCCTGTCAACAAAGCAGCTTCTATAGAAATGCTGTCATTATTTCTAGAGTGAGGTTGTCTGATATCTGTTAGCCAGATATCAGACAAAATATAAAATCACCAAATATCTATAGTATTTCTGAGGAATAAATAAAAATTTTTCCATTTTAGACTCTTTTCAAAAAAAGCAAATACTCAAATGTTGTTCCTGGCTAAAGGTCTTAAATCATTTACAAGAAAACCCATGAATACCAGGTTTATGTTTGTTTTTGTTTTTTTACATTAATCTTATTTTTCTAATTAGTCAGCCATTATACCAGAGGTGTTATTCTAAACGTCACCAATAGATGGCACATCTACAGTGTTAAGAAATGTATTCATAACTTCAACACAGGGAATGTGAGTTTACATATTTTCACAGCAGCAAGTGTTGCTGCATTTCTTCTGTTTCATATTAATGATCCAAATATGGTTTTCTGAGGATTGAGGCTAATTTAATAGGAGAAAACATCTAAAGAAACCAGTGCAAATGGATGAATTACCTATTACATTACAGTTCAGTGTTTTAAAATTAATAAACTCTATAGACATCATATTCATACTGACAGAAAAAGTCATTTTGATTAAATTTATTGGCATGAAATCATCATAAAAATGCTGAGCAAAATGGACACTGGACCAAAACAACAACAAAAAAAAAATCACAGTAAAAAATTTTATTGCTACTTGGCTTAATTTAAAGACAGTTTGTCTGCTCAAAACTAATAATAGCAACTTTTAAAATAAAATAACAACCATCTCCCATACAAGTCTCTTGATTATTAAACAGTTTTAGCAATAATCTTCATGCTAAAATAAAAGCCTAAAAATATTAGATATGCTCCATTTTGTACAAATAAATCACATTTTGTATATCCTCTATGTTTTTTTATGCTGACTTATATTCAGGGCATGCTGTCAACTTTAATTACAGTTTGAATTAGTACCTTCAAATAAAGTACCATCATGAGTGTCAGTCACTTTAGATTCTGTAGTGGAGAGGGAAATCTATGTTTGCATGAAACAATGAAGTACAAAAATAAACATCAGCCTCTTGGCACTGAGAAAAAATATTCAAGCATTTCTAGAAAATAATGTACAGAAAGGAACTGTGGGAACAAACAATGGCTACTTTGGTAAAATGTTCTACAACTGGAGCATCTTCGAGATTCATTCACCATGTTCACTCAGATTAACAGTCAATCAATAATTCACACGGGCATGCATACACTGACTATATATGTGCACTGAAGCTTCAGTTTACATACACACAAACAGACATTTTGCAACATACTGCAGGTGAACAAGGAGCTTGTTAACTTGTGCAGAGAGGACATTACCCTTTACAGTCAATAAATGAATAAGCAGTTTAAAATAAAAACAGACATCAGACATCTATTTAAATGCACACACTCTCTATTTTGGTGCACAATAATAAGCATTGTACTACTGGACCCCCTCCACTAAAGAATTAAAGGGAATATTTTGATGCACTGCACCCTGTGCTCCCTCTTCCAGTATGCACATTGTTGGCATATGTACATGCACACAGATTAATCTACTAATGGATGAAATATGATTCATGTTGGAAATGTATATTGGACAGAGTAGTGGGTGAATATATGATGTCAACCAGGAGACGAACAGCGTTAATGTACAATACACTACAATGCAGTTATGCAACTGTATAGAAAAACTGACTCAGGTGGTTCTGAAGAGAACTAAATGTAGCCGTGCATCATTGTCCCTGATTTTGACAAACTGGGACCAAACTGACAGAAATACACTGCAAATGAGCTACAAAACAACAGACGTATTGGAAGAGTAATAAAAGATTAATGCAACTTTCATACACACAAATCCAAACACATACATACATCAGTCAATATTAATTTCGGACATCACAAAACTATTTTTGCAGTTTTAGAAGATGGAAAATAATGCTGAAATATACACAGCTGTGACTTTGCATATTTGTGTGAGGGATTTCCTAACAGCTGTTGTGAACACCACTAGTTTGTATGAAATCTTAAGGAAAGTTCAATTTCTCCAAAAAGTTCAGCTTTTCAACTTCATTCAGATGGGTACTAATGTAATTCAGCTATGTGTGTCTCATAGCTTCTATCTCTTCCTGTACCTGCCACAGGAAGAGATAGCACAGGCAGTGATGCCTGACACTATGTGTGGGTTGTGGTAGTGGAGCCCACAGTTAGAAACACTCAGCCATGTGTTGGGCATCTCACACAGTGCACCATCTGATCATTGAAGTGATTGAAAATAAATGGTTATGGTTACCATAAAATATAGTTTCTGATTGGTAATTTATCCAAAATGTTAATGTCAGATGGTTATGGATGAATTAGCAAAATACTTTAACACTGAATATAAACAATGGAAAACATGCACAATAACTGTATGTCCTCACTTTCAGCCAGAAGGGAGCAAGCATAAAGTTGGCAGATTCTTTTAGTGTTGCTCAGAATGTATTTTATACCATTTGTGGTCCTGATGTTTAAATTTAATATAAGCCAAGACATGAGTGGAACTAAAAGTAAACACAAACATATTTAATAAAATAAGAGTTGTTTGTCATAATAAAAAATACAAAATGTAAATGTTGTAAATAAATTGTTATTATGTCACTTTACAATATCATCATTTCCCATTGGCTATGTATTCTTAGACAAGAGGTGATATGTTGGGCTGAGGGAAGCCACAATATTTCCAGTGCACTGTTGATCAATATCTCACGTTAAATATACATAACTCTGAATATCATTATTTTCTATATACAAAGTGCTTCTAACAGTGAACAGTTAAATGTTTATTCCTTTCAAGAGACACCAACTTCACAAGACTCAGACTCACACATCAGTTAAGGCTTCGTCACTAGCTTATCACTCATTTCCATGGATCAAAGTAACGATGTGGGGGTTTCTTCAATAAACAACAGGCCAAGAGCTAAAGACCTCTGTCGCAAACATAACACTAGTGAGATGAAATAAGGGCTCCTCCTTTTCAAAAATACTAAGTTGTGTTACTTTAAGGCTAAAAAGGAACACTGAAATTTCCAGTGGCAACCAAAAATATACATCTAATGTAGTAATCACTGACATAAGCAATTACCCAACTTTGGCCTTCTTATAACCACAGCAGCCACAGCAGAGCTGTTTTCTCTTTTGGCACAAGGTTCAGGAATGGGCAAACTGAGGTCTCCATGGCTGCATAATATTTAACAGATAATTCAAAAAATAATGTAGTTTTTTTGACAGATTTCAGCTGAGATAAATATGATTGGTCCTGGACAAGAGGAAATGATTGTAAACGCACTGTATGTCTAAATATTTTTTTGAATCAGTGCATTCTTATTACACTACCTTAAAGTGCTGCTGCACTTGTAAAAAAGTAGTATTATTTTATTTTGAATTATACATTAGCATAACCCTCTGACCAAGAATAAGCATGGTGCAATATGTGTTAGGAAAAAGAACTACACGTATCATATTATAGCAAGGTTGTCTCAAATTTGTGCGCGGGTCCCTAAATTTTGTGACAGCTTGTGTATGTAGACCAGATCCTGCACAATACAAGACAATAGTTTCCCTTTATAATGAGCTAAAATAACACACCCTGAAAATCATCTGGGTGTGTGGGTAGTGCATTAGAGAGCTAAGCTGAATAAAGATCTCCCAAGATGTAAAAATGTCAGTAGCTGGATCTGCCTGGGGAGAAATAAGTAGATGTTTATAAATTTAAAAGGATAGCAGCCTCTAAAGTTTGGATAAACTAAAATGTACAGTATAATCTCACTATCAGTGAAAATATATCTTACTTACAGTACTTATAAATACTGTATCTATCCATCTTCACAGTACACCATGTAATAATTCACTGTGCCTTGACTGATTTGCTCAAATTACTAAAATTTAATTATATCCTGGGGTGTGCAAGCAACTACCCAGTGACCACACAACTGACTAAATTTAAACCTTTATTTCCCTATGTTTTTAAAGGGGTTTGATCATCCATTGTTGCAGATTATATCGTTATAAGGCCTTCTGAATTCTACAACACATTAGCTCTGTACAGTTGAATGACTTTGATATTATTTTTGACAGCTATTCCAAATGCACTGCTCTCAATAGCAATATTTTTCAATCTTGAGCCACACACATCATCTGTCTGCTAGTTGTGAGTGTGCTATACAGTACAGAATTATAATATCCTACATAGAAGATTCTATACTGGGTGGGAATGTTAAAAATAAAACCCAACCATAACATTACTGGTTGGGTAACCAACAAATGCAATGTAAATGCAGTCATTTTGTCTTCACATCTTCTCATCCAATGTGCCTTACAAGCATTTATACTGTCTAGTTTCCTTTTTAAGCCACAGGAAGAGGAGGAGAGCAGAAGCTGTGCCAGTGCTGGTCTCTCAGAGACACTATTCCTCTTCCAAATCTAACTAACAAGCTCACAGCCTGGATGTGGGGGAGCTCTGGGCTGAGTTGTTTGCAGTAGGCACTTTTTCAAGTTTCGGTCACAGGGCTTCTCTCCAGAACCTGAAAGACCACAAAGCCCCTGGAGAGGAGAACTGACCACACTGAACATGATCTCATATACACCCTCTAGATTGTAAAGGGAAATGTTGCTGACATGTTCAAACACAGGAGGTTTCCCATTTCAGGCCAAGCTTGTTTTGGTCTAGGATAACCAGCCATCCTTTTCACATCGTGTTAAAAACTGGGATTTTGACTATCGTGGTTCCACAGATTTGTCTGTCTTCACAAAAGATCTGAGTAACTTGAACTGAAATTCCACATACTGTTTATCAAAAAAATCTCTTCTTCCTTGGAATGGCACGATCACAGAATAGCAGCCACACGGCACTGTGCTCCTACAGGGCGGTATCATAGACTTCTTGCTGTAGGATGGGAATCGGTCCTGGACCTGGGACCGGATTGGAGGCAAATGCAGGGGGGTGTGGATGATCCCACACAGTGTCTTTTAAGGAAGGTGGTGTGGATGGTGCAGAGGGGCCTGAGACTAGAGGGCTCTGGGCTCTTAGCTGCTCCCTGACTTCCTGCTCCAGACTAGGTGGCACAATCAACTGGTCCTCCGGATCTTGTTGTGCTGGGGCAGTAAAGTAGCCTGACTTCTTCTTAGGAGCTTCTAGGGCTACCTCAATAAGATTATGACTGTCTTCAGGGACGACCACAGAGCCATTGGACATCTTCTTCCCAAACAGGCTGGATGTGGAAGGAGACTTCTTGAGATCTATAATCTCTCTCCCACATACAGCCAGCAGACAGCCATTTGTAGCAGAAACCACCACACTGTTCTGTCTGCGCATTTTACCGTTGGGATAGTCATAACCTCGCTTTTCAAGGTCCATGTTTTTGGGGCTCTCTGGGGCCCCTGACCGTAGCTGGAAAGCACAGCAATGAATGTCCACTTCGACTTCTAACTTACTGCCATTGGAGATAACACCCTCAAGTGGAGCTTCATCATCACTGTCCAAACCGTTGTCAGACTGGTTACTTGAGAATGTAGCACAGGAGGGTTGCCGCTGGAATAAGCCTGGGTGGGTTCCTGTCCCAGCTGAGCCCGGTACCATGATTCCACACAGTGGTAGTGTAGTAGTCGGATGTAGACTACATCGTCTCTCTGGGCGGGAAACAGGCCCAGAGGTTGGATGCTCATCTGAAGCCGTGGACCCTGCCTCGCTGCCCACCTCTGAGGCAGACGTCTCACTGTTGAACTCAGAGACGATACCACTGCTGGATGAAAGGGTGGCTGTGTCAGTAGGGCCTGAGGTCACAGATGCAGGCACGGGGGCAGGAGGGGGACCTCGGGGTTCAGCGGTGGAGACAGGTGGTTCACAAGTACAGCTGTCTTCACCAATATGAAGAGACACCACCACAGCTCCAATGTTGTCCTTGCAACCATAACTCTGGGCGAGTGAACACAGCTTCTTGGCAGCAGCACGCGGATCCCGCACAGCCTGCACAGTGCACACAGCCTCCTGGTAGGAAACCCGTTCAAACAGAGCACGATTCCCCAGGATCAAGAACTCATCCTGGGAACAGAGAGACTCTGTGTGCACCCAGGGCTTTGGAAGCACCCACGGAGAAAGATAAGAGCAGCCCAGTAGGCGAGAGCAGCATGTCACTCCACTCACTTTGTTATCCTATAAAACAGAGTCCAATTAAGAACTGTAGATGAGTGTATAGCTTTACAAGTACACACCTCTGAATGTGAAGCTGCACATTAATACTAGATCAAACGTTCTACATGATGGCTCTAGTGTAAAGACAAGAACTCAACATACATATGAATTGTAAATTACCTCGGTAATAATGGCTTTATTAAGTTTGACTCTATCCATCTCCTCAGTGCAGTTCTCCAAGTTGTAAACCTTAGAGAGAGGTACAGGTCGGCCATCTCGGCACAGCACTGCCTGACAGGTTCCCACATTGGCCACAGTAAGACTGAGGTAGCCCCCTGGATCTGAAGGCTCGTGGTGGATGTAACACAGCAAGGCAGAAGCTCCCAGTTTCTGACCAGCCATCCCTAGTTTCCTGTCTCATACAAAACAAACAAAGCTGCTGACAACAATTATATTATCTGTTTATCTTCAAGTATAAAAAAGGTTTAAATAAAGAGTAATACTCTAAAAAAATCTATCTTACCTGTGTGAGGTGAGGAAAGTGTTGCACATATATACACTGTCAATACTGGAGTGTTGTAGTTCCTCACATAGAACATCCCCCATGGTGCACTGCAGCAGTCGAGGCACTTCCTCATTGCGATCTCCATCAAAGATACCATAACATGCTTCCACACCATCTCCAAACTGGTCTACAGCCAGCACAGACACACACAACCTGTGCCCAACCATAAATTTATTATAAATCATAAATCTCCCCTACAGATGTTAACATCATCTGTAAGATACTGCAATATGTGACGCTGTAGGTCCAGGTCCCGGACTACAGAGAAAGCGATAAGAAATACTGCTGCGTGAGCCCCTTTAGTGACCATGACCATGAGGCACAGTGATGCACTTAAACATCACAATATGGAATATATCCAATATAATTAATAGGCCCCTCTGCATCATCTAATCTTAAAAAGATCCATGGACATGTACAGTAATATGCAAACAGACATACAGTATATCCAATGCATCATAAGTTTTTAAGAGTGCTCATGTGCCCACTGAAGTCTCTCATTTACAAAAGCATTCTGATAATTTACAATGATGCGAAATTGTGGTCAGGTGCATTCAGTTTACTTTCACTTTCCTTGAGATATGTGTAGAACCTGACTGGATTCCAGTTGTGGCAAATTAAACTGATTGGACATGTAATGGACTCGTGGACTTTTTAAGCTCAGAAACAAAGAGGAGACACAGATACAAAAAGCAGTACTCACTTGTTCCTTTGACCGCTCATTTCAGAGTAACCATGGCTCCATGGAGTGGAGGCACTGAGTGAATCTCCTGGTGTTGTGGTAGTTTTCTGGTCTAATTTCAGGGTGGTGATGTGACTACAAATGGAGATGAAACATGGTAAACATATCAGAAGATATATAATATAACACATGCACCATTCCCACTCCTCAAGTATGTATCCAGACATCTACAACTACAGAATCTAAAGCCAATTAAAAGCTTGTATCTGACCAATTTCAGTATGTAATTATCATTATCAAATCATTAGAAAAACTGGTCTGTGTTTTGTGACTCACCTGAAGAGGTTAAGGGTTTTATGTTCCAGCATCAGGCCGCTGTTGCCTGTCAGGTCCAGCTCTTGCAGAGTGGCAGGCAGTGAGTCGGGCAGCTGGATCTCAGTCAGCTCGTTACAGTTTAGATCTACAAGCTACAAATGCATAAAGAGCTGAAACAAACTGAAATGAATCACTGGTCAGGCCAATAAGACAAAAACAAATCTGACCTTGATCTCAGGCAGGTTCAGGATCTCTGGGAAGACAGTGATGTGATTGGAGTGTGCAATGAGCGTGTGCAGCCTCTTACAGCTGGACACAGTGGAGGGGATAGTCTTTAGCTTGTTGCCACTTAGGTTTAGCTCTTCCAGCAGTTCCAGCTTACTTAACTTACTAAAGACAGAAACATGATAGTGAAGAACTCCAGTAGAACACTTACACAAATAATAATTACATAATAATTACATAATTATAATAATTATTACAAACAGTAGCGTATAGGAGAACCATACTGCACTATAAACAGTCTCTTAGATGATGGTTATAATAATATATGTCAGATGCATCTACTAAGTTAACAAAGGACTTTACAGATGACAGAAACACAAAACAGAAAATAGATGCACTGAAGAATATTAAGTGGTACAAGGGAAGAAAGGGTGATAAATAGGATAAAAGAGCAATCAAAACTGATACAGTAAAATGAACAGGAGGGGAAAAAAGAATTAAGCTTGCAAACACTACAGACTAAACATGTGGTTTGTAATAATAGTGACATTTTAAAGCAACTTATAAGATAATAAAACTATGTACAAAAAAACCACTGACTAACATGAGAGCTAAGGTAACATACTGTACCTGGCAGGGAAGGAGAGCAAATGGTTGTAGGCAATGTGAAGAACTCTCAGGTTCTGGTGTCCAACCAACAGAGTTACACAGTTCTCATTCAAGTTGTTTCCTGTCAGATAGAGCTCCTGGAGTGTGCTGAGGCTTTCCTCTGATTGGCTGCTAGGAGGAATAGTTTCCAGGGAATTGGCTGACACATTTAAGTATTTCAGGCTGAGGGAAGACAAATAAAAGCAAGTGATACATTAGTTTAAGTTTTTTTTAAGCATTCAAAGAGTGTATCCACCCATTCCTGTCTCATGAATTTGGATAATCAAATCTTAAGCTAAAGAAGTTACAATTTTTACAGTATGGAAATGGGGGATGAGTATCTTCTTGAAGGTGTCTGTGCATGTTGGCTCAGGATGCACTTACTCCATCTCTAGTAAAGATCAAGAATTAGCTTTGTGCACCTTTTCCTAACACGCTTTTTCCTTCCAGATAACTTTCTATGCTTCAATACAGCACTCTGAGAACAGCCAGTCCTTTCTGTAGTTTCCCTCCTTGTAGAGGGTGCATATCAGTCCTCCCCATGATTGTGGTTGTGTGTACTGAACTAGACAGAGACATGCAGTAGTTATACTCCATGAATAGTAAATCACTCAAACTTGAAATAAAACATTCTAATATTTTGAGATATTGTATTTGTGATTTTCATGACCTGACCAATATTCAAATTTACTGAAATGCACTGGTATAGCACGTGACATAAAACAGAAGAGAGTTCAGACTACTGGAGTTTCATATTTTGTACTAAAAGTACAAAAGTTGTACTGAGATACATTTTGACCCTGTGTGCATCCCTTTCAATGATTGTGTCCATCCTAAACAGAGTGGAAACAAATAGTAGATGTGTTTGACAGTGATTAAGTTTTAATGAAGTTGGCCTTGGTTCCTTCAGTAAACAGGACATACAGCAATGTTAGTACAGTAAAAAACGCAGATGTTGCATTGACTCAGGATTCTACATTTTTAGCACTATACAGGTTTTAGGGGCTTCACAATTTTACCATATCCAGTGTTATTTTCATTGTACTGAGGATGATAATCTTAAACATAGAGAGATCATTTACAAAAATGCTGTACAAGTAGAGCATAAATTTGCATACTGTGAGGGACAGAAATTTGAGCTGCAATCATTCTTACGTAACTGCTGTTAGTAACTGCTGTTAAGTCACTGTGTATGCAGATCACATACTGAACAGTAATAAAACCTGTTCTTCTTGCACATAACAGAGTGAAACTTACCACGCTGTTGTTTTAATAATATTGATAATAATAATAATAATAATAATTGATACTTTATTAATGCCCTTGGGGGGTTTTTGTGGACAGACAGCCCCCTTAAGGTGCCAAGGGTTCAGGGTTCAGTGGCCTGTCCAGGTGCACGTCAACATGCAGCCAGGAATCGGGGGAACAGGGAATCAAACCACCACCCCTGGGGTTTGTAGATGACTGCCCCACCAGCTGAGCCATTTTTAAAGCACAATGACATCTCTGCAGCCCATAAACATTACAAGACTGTTACATCTCACTGCATCTACAGGAATATGTGAAGTTATGAACCTATCACCATATACTGTTTCTATCACTCTGCCTTTCCTTGTAGTTTGTACAGTTCTTATAAAACATATCAGGAAACCCATCATGCACAGAGCAGTCACTGCTTTTATGTCTCAGCATTGGAGACAATAGAAGACATTAGACCATTTGAACTGCTAATGGGTGTTAAGTGATTTACCACACAGGAAATAGGAGAATAAAAGGAGGTCCTGTTACAACCTGACTTCACTGAGTTTGACCAGAATCGCTACATAAAATCTATATTTCACTTCCAAAAGTACAAGATGCATCCCAAAGTTCCAAAGCAGTGGAAATGATCTGTGACTCTAGTAATAGCATTGACAGTCTAGGGGACAGTGAGGAAAAGGAAACAAAGATCTATATAGGACTCACTTTAAGGCCTTGTAAAAGAGACTCTCAGGGAGTTCGGCAAGCTTGTTGTGCTGGAGGTCTAGGGCTTCCAGAGGGACATGGTCAAGTAGGTCAGGCACTCTCTGCAAATGATTGTTCCCCGCCAGCAGCTTTCTCAAGCTCAAGCTGTTGAGCAGTCTGTTAGAGGCCAGAAGAGAAATCAGAGAGCCAGATTATGAGAAAGAAGAAGAAGAAAAAAAAAGAGCAGAACAACAAAAAGGCAAAGAACCAAAGAACATCTTCTCGCCGTGCGGTCTTGACTACTTGTGAAGATGGGGGAGAGCTTTCAGGCATAGCAACCCATGCTAAATAATCCATCAATGACCTTGACAGCCTAAACACATGAGCACAGCAGCTTTTTATTCTCTCCAGAAACCATCTCAGAAATCATGAGTGGTTACAGAAGAATAATATCTCATTTGCAAAAGCTTTTCTGATGTCTCACTCAAATGCAAATGCTTGTGTTGAGAGCTGGTGCTCATCGACAGTAACTCTGAGCCAAGTACTATGGATTGAACTTCCCGTTGCAATTTAAATTGTCCCACAAAGAGACTGATACCAGCTGTTTTATGCCTTGTTCTTTCCATGGTTCCACTACCATAACAAAATCTTTAGATGGGCATTATGATAAGCAGGCTGGCATTAGAGTGAGCTGTCAAAAAGCATAACCATGTGACAGCTGATCCTCTAATTTTGGATAGGATGTCCAGCTGTTTATTATGAGGCTGAATACCTTCCAATTATGTAATATAAAAGATTCACAGAAAGGTTCAGGATTAGTGTCAGAAAAGGCCAATAACCTGGAAGGAAGCTCAGATAGTTGATTGTGTGTGACGTCCAGCATCTCAATTTTTCTGCAGTCACACACCCAGTCCGGGAGATACTCCAAAAGGTTCCTGTCTCATCACACACACACAGTCACACACATGGAAATGCACACAAAAACACTCCAACTGAGCACTTAACTTTTACTAATTGCACAATTGAGTTGTTTAGTAAATACAAAACTACAACTCCAAACTAATGTGTGCAAATTATCTCTAACTGTATTAAAAAAAACAAACAAATGAGTCAACACTGAAGTTTGAAATGTTACAGATTTTTCTGCATGTGGCAGTTGGTTTAGAAATGCAAATCAGCTTTAAGAAAATGTGTACAGCATAAACTGTCCTAACAATGCAACATTTTCTGTATAATTATCTGCCTAACTATAATAAACACATAAATTGTTTGTTCCAACAATTTACATGAGTACTGCACATAGTGTGAAGCTTTGCTTTGAGTTTGTTAAGTATTAACTGACCAATTAAGATCTGATTACAACATATTTAATACACTGTGCATGACTAGAACGTTTGTTTAAAAAAATGTTGTCTCCTAGTTCAAACCAGAACTCACTGTGATAGTTCCATGTGTGTCAGCTGGTTAGGGACTGGATAGATGTTGACTGTTGTAAGGCCTGTGGGCAAATAAAAGCAGCAATCAGCAACTATACAGGTTATCACAGTTAGTCATAGGTGTGTTTATGGGATAAATGTGTCACCTGAGAGAAGGTTCTGACACACACACACGAACAGACACTAAGGCAATTACAGCAGCTAGCTGATGCTCTGCTTAACTCACGGTTGCTGCTGGCATATAGCATGCGCAGTGTGAAGCCGCTGAGCGTGAGTGTCCCCAGCTGGTTGCGCTGGCAGTGCAGAGTCTCCAGGTTGCAAATGGAGCTCAGGTCTAGTGAGTCCAAGCAATTGTCCCGCAAGTCCAGCTGAGTCACCTGGCTCACTGCCTCTAGACTCTCACTTTTCACCCAGCGCAGTCCATTTAACCTGCATTTATGAGGAAATACAAGGGATGAAATTTTATTTGGTTATTACTAGTGGAGCAGACAAAGAGGTCTTCAACAGAGCATTTAAAGCAAAAATGCTTAGTACAGTGAAGAAACTCTAATATGTCATATGTGTTTATATAGTAGTAATACATCAATAAGACTGTAATTTCCTGAACATTTTAAGTGACACAGAGACATTGGCTACACACACACAATCATTCAGCTTTCATTAAAATGTAACACTGACATTGACGATATTTTGTTTGCTGGATGAGACACTGAGCCCACTCTATTGTCTCTCTCTTTGTTTCATTAGGTTCCATCTTTAGCATCCTATCTCAGGTAGAAAACAAAATGAAGAGAAATGTTGAGCTTATGAGATCCAGGACCTCTCTGGTTCCATTCAACCTGTTAATAAACAAACTTTTATGAGAACTGCCAGCCCACTAATCCACCACAGATGCACCTTGACCTCATACACATGGACTGCCATTGCCAATTCACAACTTAACACCCTGTGTTGCATTACTGGCTGGCTATAGCAGTGGTTGCAGGTTTGATCACCAGACTGGTAGGATAATGACACATAACCCCCAACTATTCATGTGGAGCTGTTAAGGGTCCAAGAAGTATGACTGTACTTCTGGCCCGGTGCCAGTGAATGTGTGAATGCAGGTGTGAAGCAGGGATGTGTAGGGGAAAAGTATTTGTGCTCAGCAAACCTGGCTCTATAAATAAATCTTAAATAAAAAGGTGAAGATTAGAGAACTGGTGAGGAATGGAGGAATATCGGAGGTTCATACTAGTGTTTGTGTTAGGACATTTATCTTCCTGTCAGTGCTGGAAAAGAAATCAAAAAGAGAGCAATAGAAAAGAAACACATTAAGGAAGTGCACTCCCTGAGAACAGTTTGTTCCCTGGCTGGCCTCTTACCGGAGGTCAATGTTTTTCAGGTGGCTCATTCTGGCCAGAGTACACAACTCTAGACTGTCCACTCTGTTCCCAGCCATGGCCAGTTTGTCCACTGCACTCAGCCTCTCAAGCACAGCAGGGATGTGAGAGAAGTTGTTGAAGGAGAGCCCCAGGCTGTTGAGCTGGGACAGGCCACCCAGCTCTTCAGGCAGGGAGCTGAGGTGGTTTCCATCCAAAGACAATGTCTGCAGGCTACAAGAAGAAGAGGACAAAATGTCATGTTTTGCTTTCTGTTACTTCAAAGAGTGGTCGAAATATCTGCTTGTGTCCATTTGTTGTTAGAGTCAGTGTCTGCTGAGCAGCATCAAGCATTAGCAAATTAAACACAATGAAAAGTGGAATGATTTAGCTGCCCGATTTAATCTCATTGCATAAAAAAATATTTCAACTATTTGCATTTCATTGACTCCATTAAAATCTTCCTTTAGAGTTTATAAATAAAGGACATTAATTATGTGTACTACAGTATGGCCTGAACAACATTTAACAGAGAAAAAATTCAACCAAAGCAAACATTTATCAGAAAACTACACATTTTACAAAATTAAAACAAACTGATCTTATAGAAAATAAACCAGTCTGTTTGTTATTTGAATATCAATATCACTCTCAGCAGGCGAAAATGTCAAAATACACACACAGGCAGGAGGAGGCAGGAGTGTTGTCTGTTTAGTCCATTTGTTATTTTCAGTATTGTTTCCCTTTCACTCTGAAAATTATGTGTTTTTGCTTTGGTTAATTTGTCTAATCGATATCTGCATTTCACAGCTACAATATTTGGAAAAAACAAGCTGATTTCATGGAGTACATACATAATTAAGAAAAACAGGTATATCTGTCATTAATGTTATAATAAAAAATTATTATAATAAAATATACTTAATTTTAGTGTCCAATGCACCTATGTGTTTGTTTGAGATTTTGTTAGAAACACACGCACACACAGTTATATTCTTTGAATTTAGCGTAAAACATACCATCAAAATAAATCTTGTGTGTAATGTTTGTTCATCTATATCTTAACTAAGTATTTATGTGTGTGTGCAATATAGCATGGTATGTAGTATGTATGATATTCATTATGCATTTTGTCACACCTTTGAAGACTGCCTATCTGTACTGGGACAGAGCGGAGATTATTACAGGACAGGTTGAGTTCAGTCAATGTGAGGATCTCACACAGACATTCAGGGAACACACCCAGACGGTTGTGAGACAAGTTCAGGCTCTTCAGCTGCGAAAACCTAAAGAAAGAGAGAACAGCATGGAGGACATTTAAAACCAATATAACGACAACAAAAATCTCTTACAAATCTCTTTTATTTTTCTTGTTTTGTCTGATATGTTGTTCACATTTTAGTTCCCATGATCAACAGAAATAAAACAATATCTGACTATGATGTAAGGAAATGTATATATAACTAGAATTTCTCAACCCCTTTGTTGAATGACTCCACGAACCATGTGTTTGTTCAGATTCCTGTTCTAATTAGTTCATCCAGTGTCGCAGTGGACAACTGGACCACACATAATGATATCTCTCCAGCAGTTCCTGAGATATTGTATTGACTAGAATTGGAGAAACATGAATTGGACGGACATGAGGTGAATGTAATCTTGACCTTTGACCATTGGTCACCAAAATCTAAAGAGTTCATGACCAAGTGAACAGTTGTGATTTGAACATGTTCCCTGATCACATTTCTCACATATCAGTTACCAAGGATTGGACTGGATGATTGTGAGGTCACTACGACCCTTGATCTAGGGTTCTTTACATATCGTGTTCACAAGAATGGGTTGCAAGAACTGGATGAATGTGAATCAGTGTGACCTTTGGCCTTTGGCCATTCAAATCTAATCAGTCCAAGTCCATCAATCATTGAGTCCAAGTTGACAGTTGTGCCACATTTGAAGGAATTCCCTCCAAGCATTCCTTAGATATTGGGTGACCCAACCCAAAATTATAATGCCCCCAGCCCTGGCTATCGGCATGGAGGCAAACAAAATGCACAGTGCTCGTTTTTCTTCAACTAAACAGCAATCAGCACTGCAGTTTAAATTGTAAGTTATTGTTGTTGCTTTCATATGGGCAAAAGAGGGTTACTGGTCAAGTACACAGTGATGTCAATATCGCTAAAATACAGGAAACTCAAATTGCCTGTTCACCAGCTTAGGAGAAGAAGTTAAGTTTCTTTGTGGAAGCATATTTAGCTGACCTGCTAGTGCGGTCCACATTTTCAGTCCTTTGCCTTGTCTGCAGAGCTATTTGTTGATCCTCAGGAGAATGCAGTGGACAAGGGGTGTGAATAAAAAGATCTGTGGAAAACTAACAGCTGAGGCTGAACAGCAGTTACTGAAATTAAGGGCAAACTCTGTGGATATTAGAGATACTGTAGATTCATTACCCAAAGGTCCACTGTGAACATTTTGTGCTGTTATTTGCACTTCAGGTTTGCACCATGTTATTAAGATGGTTTAAAAAGTGGTTGACAAAAGTAAATAACAGTAGGCAAGACAGGGGTGTTCTTAATGAAAAGCACACCCCCTTGGTATGTTAGTATTATTAGTTGATGATGATTCAGACCAGACAGTCACACAGTATCTACTGCAATTGATGATTTGTGATGATATATCATGTGTGTCATTGATGATACACAGGTAGAACCCACTGTAAACCACATAAGGCATAAAATAATGGGCTATGTGATGAGCAGGATATGCAGCACATTATATGTTTAGATAAAGACCATGAATGAAAAATCATGCTGCAGTATAACAACACAAAAGCTAAATAGCTGGAAAGCTGGTGATTATACAGTAACTGTAGTAACCTTGGTGCTCCTGAGGTAAGTAAGTTAAGACCACTGCCAAGCCTTGATCAAGCAAAGTTGGTTTGACTGATGACAGCTTTCTTTTAAAGCCCTGAGCTAAATAACACACAGGAGACAGGATAACACCTGCAAATAGAGTAGGGATTATCTCCTGTTGTAAACATATTTCAACAAGACAGACACACTTACCACCATAAAAACATGATCCCATTTTCTCCTAGCTAAGGAACAATTTCCTTTGTTACATCCCTTTATTAGCAAGATGTTTCAGGTATGGGATGGGATTACCTGGGGAGGTTGAGCAGGCCTCCGGGCTCTTGCAAGCTCATGAAGTTGTGTCGCAGGTTGAGGTGGGTGATATCCTGGCTGTAGAACAGATATTCAGGAACTGCTTCCAGACTGTAACAGGACAAATCCACCAGGCTGACTGTCTGAGACACCACCTTTGCACACATACAGACACACATTCAGACAAACTCAGTTTAGAAAAAGAAGCTTTGAGTTTGCTTAGAATGAGCAGTACTAATTTCTATCTGACGTGTCAACATCACATCTTCCAAATCACAACACAAAAATTAAACACTATTTTCAGGAGTCATACAACTACGCAGTTGTCAGGAAAAATTCCTAAACTCAGAGCTGTGCCCCTCCTGCTAACTTTAACCATAGCTACAGTATCAATGTCTACATCTGCCTTTTCTACATAAAGTAAAAGGGTTGTGACATTCATAGACTGATGATACGGGACTAAACATTTGTTTCAATTAGTTCCCCATAAGCACCAACAAAATCCAAGAAAGAAAACTCCTTGTAAGTCGCTTTGGATAAAAGCGTCTGCCAAGTAAAGTAAAGTAAAGTAAAGTAAAACTGCTATTCTCACATGACACATCATATTAAGTCAATACTATAAAGTGTCATGCAAAAGAATTCTTTTGATCAGTACAGAAACCACTCCAACACCACACACCTTGTAGATTGTAGTGTAGAGTTTCCAAAAGTAGACTGTGAGGCAGAGTCTTTAGCTAACAAGCTCCTCTACTGTGGAACCAGCTCCCAATCCAGGTTTGGGAGGCAGACACCCTCTCTACCTTTAAGACTAGACTTAAAACTTTCCT
>JAUBNQ010000017.1:7263189-7284022 GCA_032353495.1 Ctenopoma kingsleyae | reverse complement strand
AGTTATGCTGCTTTAGGTTTAGTTTGCTGGGGGACCTCCCACATTACACTGAGCTCCTCTCCTCCTTCTCTCTCTCTGTCCACTCTTATGTCATCATTGCATGTTATTAAATTTGTTTCTTCTCTCTCCCCTAGTTGTGCTTCGTCCTCTCTCTCTATCTTTCTGCAGGTATCCAGTTTTTCCTCTCCACTGTCGCCTAGTGCTTGCTCAAGCGAAACTGCTGGGTTTTCTATAACATTTTGTATATATTTATATTCTGTGTAAGGTCTTAAACCTTACACTGTAAAGTGCCTTGAGATGACTTATGTTGTGATTTGGTGCTATATAAATAAGGTTGAATTGAATTGAATTGAATTGAATATGAACTACAATCTTAAATACCTCAACCTGAACTGGGACAATGTAGAGTGGAAACAACTATAATGGCTTTAAATGACCCAGTTTCTGGTGCAATAAAGTTTATCTTCTGGACACATCAACATGAATTATATGCGTAATTGTGTTATTGTCTTTATTATGAGTCTGTTAACTTGAGCCTACAAAACTAACAGTGTCACTGACTTGCCCTGGGTACACAGTCCTCCAATAAACCCTATCATAATTAAAGCCACAATATACCATATACCACCACAATCAAGCTAGCAGGGTAAGCCTCACTAAAAACCTGTATAAAGGAATTTCTATACACTTCCACCAGACTGTTCAATGAGTCCAGGCCCCAGAAACCTTTGACAGTACCTCTCCACAACAAGACAATGCAGCCTTTTAGGCTAAGACATAGTAAGCCCCCGGCAAGTTATACAATGTCTTCACAAGTAGCAAAACACAGGTTTTTGTACATCTAATTACGTGACTAAATGGTAGTTCTTAGCGCAGTTGAAACCTGACTCTACTCCGCCTCCACCATCTCATAGATACATGTTTACAGGCCAGCCACCAGTACAGACCACCTAAAAGTGGTCGTACAGTCTAGTGTGAGGACAGTCTCCTTCATTAAGTACAGGGCTGCACACTGCAGAGCAACCCAGAAAATGGGACGGCTGCTCAGCAGAGCGTGACATCATGTCACTGCTTTTAGAGATGACAAAGACAAAACTGCTCATCTCCCACAAAACGACTCATCTGCCAGCAGTTTAAAAAGAAGCACACAACTCCTCTTTAAATAGAGTAATTAAGTGATGAGAGAGTGGGCGATGGACACAGATTGACAGAAGAATTAAAGCGGTACAGGATGAAAATAGGACAGATTTGCTGTTTTAGATGATTTGCATAGTAATTAAAGATTGTGACTATAAAACATTTGAAGCAATGTGACAGAGGAGGAAGACAAGGAGAGAGAAGTTCCACAGAAACCGACAGCTGTGATGAAGGAAATAAAATATCACAGCATGAATTTGCATAAACTAAGGGACTAATTTTTACCAGTTACAACAAGTCACTATATGGAATATAAATAGCTCTCACTGCACAGATCACTTGCTAGGAACATCACATACTCTGCAATCAACAAGATCAATACAGGATTCAAGGTATGTGTAATGAATTTGAGAGTACAAGACCCAATAAAAGGCTGGACACTGACAAGTAAGTTTGAGATGTTTTATTGCACTCAAGAGAATGAGGCGAAGCGTGGAGAGATGGAGATGAGAGGCCTCGATACAGGGACCATCAAACGTCCTGGCCGATAGGTGGTGCTCGAGCTGGATGCTTCTCAGGAGGTGAGTAGAGTTTGGTATAATACTCTTTGTAGGTGGAGAAGGAAACCATGGTAAGCAGAGGGCAGAGAAGTCAGAAGAAGGGTGGACAAGATGAAAGATCAGGTAGAGTTGACAAGATGGCTGCCCCCAAGGTTGGAATGTGCTGCGTGGTCACTGGAGTGAGCAGAGTGAGACAAAAACACACACATACAGCCAGGCTCGAGGTACTTCTCTAAATCCTCCTGCTAAGCACGAGTGTCAAAGCGACAACAAATAATCCTTGGTCCAAATCCAGAAATCAGAGTAGGTAGTCTCCTTTCCAAAAATACAGACAGTCAGAGCAGATATGTCTACAATCCAAAGAATCCTCAATCCAGAAACATCAGAGGGCCTCAACAGAGAGACAGGCAAAAGACAGAGGCCAGAGGCAGGTATTAGAAGTTTCCAGAGCCAGACAATGTTCCAAAACCAGTCAAGTTTACAGTGCAGGTGCATGTTTCAGGCAGAGGCAGGTCAGGATACAGGCAGAGGTTCAAAACCAGCATAGTTACAACAAAGCAAAATTCAGGCTAGAGATTTGCTTCTGAAAGAGACCAGACAATGTGGCAAAGTGAGGGTGTGGGAGGTGCTGCTTAAATAGTGGGAGGCACAGGCAAAATCAATCAGCCTGACTAAAATGTCAAGTGACCACAGGTAAGAGAAGGAAGTTACTGAGAATTTCACAATAAGACAGGAAGTTCAGATTTTGAGAATGTCCTTATTTTGGTGTTATGGTTACTGAATATTCAAGATTCAAGATTCAATAAAAAAACTTTACTAATCCCAGAGAGAAATTATTTTGGCATGTTACAGCAGCTCTCTGTTCAAACAGAAAGAAAGAAAGAACCATGGCCAGAAAATATTAACGCCAACACAAATACTAAATACTCAATTTACAGAACAAAAATAGGTAATAAAAATAATAAAAATGAATCAAAACTATGTCATTTCTGGTCATAATCAGTCCAGTGTATAATGTAGTGGGTTTATTTGATTATAAATATATTATGATAGTTGTCATCAACCCTCCCCTTAACCTAAAGGAGAGGAGTTGTACAGTTTTATGGCCACAGGCAGAAATGATCTCCTGTGGCGCTCTGTGGAGCACATGACGTTGATCAGTCTCTGGCTGAACGTGTTCCTCTGTCCAGCCAGGATACTGAAGTGGGTGGGAGGGATTGTCCAAGATTGAGAGGAGTTTGGACATCATCTTCCTCTCAGATACAATGTGTAGAGGGTCCAGCTCCACACCAAGAACTGAACCAGACCTCTTGACTAATTTGTCCAGTCTGTTAGTGTCTGCCACCTTCAGGCTGCTGCCCCAGCAAACCACAGCAACGAAAATGACACTGGCCACCACAGACTCATAAAACTGAACAGACTCAGAACTTCTGAAGGTGGCAAAACTCTGAGTTGTATCTGAAGTCTGAGGTGTACAGGGTGAAGAGGAACAGAGACAGAACCATCCCCTGTGAAGCACAAAAAATTCTGCAGGCGGACATACTGGGGGCGGCCAGTGAGGTAGTCCATAATCCAGGAAATCATGGGAGTGTCGACTAGCATGTTTTTTAATTTCTCTCCCGGCAGTGCAGGCCGGATGGTATTGAATGCACTGTAGAAATCAAAAAACATTATCCTACTAAAACATTATCCTACTAATAAGAATAATGACTTGATGACACAATAAATATCATTTAATTACCTGCAACGCAAATTCAGTTGATGTGTAATGTGGGCTATGCTTTAATGCAGTTTGTTTGTTTAACACCTAATAAATTACATAAAACAGTTACTGGCAGGAGATTATTTGTGTCATCTATGTTCTTTTATAATGTGTCTCCATCACATTAATAGCAAGTGTCAGTAAAAGAGGACACATTTTTCTAAATTTAATGTAATTAATTTCACGTTATAGTTGTTCTTGTTGCATAACTGCATAATAACATAAGATATATTTACAGAGCAGTCATGAGTCATTTTTTCCAATTTTTTAAAAATAGAAATCTTTCTTTTGAGGTGACTGTGATCTGGCTAAAATATATTAACACAAATAAAACATATACATACTAACATAATTTCTACATGCGTAACATGCTCTACTAATTTCTAATTAGCTGTAACACCTATTTAACATTATTAGTTTAAAGACATTACTAATTTACAGAAATATATTTCATTCAGACTTCTTGTAAATCTGCAGCTTTATAATGCATCCCAGCACTCCAGTATTCAGTCTTATCCTCACACACACGCGCACACATGCGCACACATGCGCACACACACACACACACACACACACACTTACTTGTGCAGTTTATGCAATGTACCATATAAAACTGTCCCAAATCCACCAAAACCTTCATCAGTCATCATCCTCCAGTCTCCATAGAAACCCCTCAGTCTTAGCCTAAACACACAGTGAACTAACAGGCAACTCTAACCCAGTAATCCATACCACCATGGTAGAAAGAGATCCTGGACTTAGCATCAATCTGCAACTAATTGGATTTTCTTTTTTTCTGTTGGCTTTCTCCTTCCATGGCTAACTGTATGCTGGCTCTGCCTCTGTGGCAGCTCACACAGAGGCTGTTCAGATCCAAGAAGGAGCTGTGACACATTAGCCATTAATTAGGATATGAGACAAAGCAAGCTGAGCAGAACATGAAAATGTTTATTTTTTTCTCTGAAGACATACAAATGCAAACACAAATGCAAAAATGTGTTTGGGTCATTTAACAGTCTCTACTCTGTAGTGATTTACTAGTACACAACAAAAGCTCTACTGCTGAGGGGCTTCAAAAGATAAAAAGATAAACTACGTGAATAGATGTATTCTGTTCAAATAGTGACACCGCTGCGAGTCTGCCTCTGTGGTGCCGATCAGACACACTTCAACAGGCGGTTGCTGACTGGACAACTCAACAGACTGTTTACTGTAGACCCAACATCTAATTTCTGATTTAAGTACAAGCCCAGAGGGACTAACTGGAAAAAAACTGTTGCTGAGAGAGAACATGGGAGACACATATTGTGTACTGCACACTAGCTTTGTCTCTTGCTTACTTTTGATGCCTGCCGATGCCATCGCTGGTAGTCTGCAAGCGTGTCAAAGTTGACAAAGTATGTCTGGGCCTGTGATCCTGCTGAGCTGAACATCAGACAGTGTTGCCTCCGCTTCACCTCCTCCACCTCAATACAAGGAAAACACAAATATATGGTGAGGAAGAATACTGGCAGAGAAAACACAAGCAGAAAAAGACAGTTCTTTTTTTCAGTTGTTTTACTGTATGCAAGTGTAGTTTACATTTTTGTCATATCGACTAGCAATGATCTTCTGCTTCAGTGACTGAGTTCTGCTCCTATGCTCCTGTTCACTTCAGTTGTGTGATAACATGGTAGGTGGAAACTGAGGACCACAGTGAAAGCCACATAACAGCTGGTCTAGTGGAATCAACTATTATGGAATTATTATTATCAATCAAAATTTACCACTGAAGTTCACCGCACAGAAATGTGTCCTGCATCAGGTTTTGCAAAATGATTTTATTATTGAAAGTACTCTACTGATCTGACATCAGACTTCTAATGGGCATTTTTTTAAAAAAAGATCCACTGCAGAAAAACAAGAAAAAATTTCTTCTTTGTCAAATTCTGGTGCCTTTGTTACCCACAATGCAACCTTTTTCAGTACATAGCGATACTGAGCGAACATGATCTTTTGGCTTCTGTGCATGTCACATAACTGCAACATCCCTGGTTGAAGAGTGGCTTTGTTGCACATCTCTAATGTCCACTTTTGCCATGCTTTGTGATCCAAGCTTTTCAACTGTGTTCTGTCAAAGGCTAAAAGTATACAGGATTTAATTATAACAAAAAATACTTATTAGTTACATATTTGTAGTTCAATGTAAACTCAGCTGCAATTTTGTCTCAAGTTGGAAAGACGATCTGTATATACTCTTTGGCCTAAACAGCCTAAAAGACTGAAATTCATTTCCTTAGATGACATAATTTCGCAAATATAGTAGTGCGTCATCTTTTTGTGTCCATCCAACTGTTCAACACAGCTGTGTTGTTGTAGAGTATCTACACTCAGCCTGGAGCAGGGGCTCTGCCCCACTGAAAGTCTGATGTCCCAACTCTGGATCCTCACCTTTCCCCCCACCAGGGGCAAGATGTGCATCTTCCCAGTCAGGCTGTCTTTCACTGAGGCCACAGTTAGACAGGTGCCACAGAGAATGACCTGTCGCTCTGCCCACTTATGCAGCTGAGTCTTGCCCTTCCTGACACTGAACACACCTTTTAGCAAGGTTCGCTCCTGCTGGTCTGCATTCACTGGACGCTCTGAAAGAAAAAGCCGACACACAGAGATTACTTTAAATCTACAGACACTGATCTAATGCACAAGAACTCCTACCCCTGCTCATATAAACAAATGCAGCTAATTAATAGCAAATGTTCTACAGTTACACAAAAGATAGGAGTTTCCAGAAACTTCATATACAGTATAATCACAGGTCAGAATGATATCACCTACAGATTAGTCAATTCCTTAGTGTACAGATTCCAGGAACTTACTTCAGCACTTCAGATGGAGAATAGCCCATTATCTAATTTAATATACATCTGAATAGACCTCACTGTGCAAAAGTAAGGGGAAGGGAATGATCATACACTAAGGAGAAAATAGTTTTGACAGAAACTGTAATATTAAAAATCTATTAAATTGAACTTTCTGTGTGGAGTTTGCATGTTCACCCTGTGCCTGTGTGGGTTTTCTCTGTACTCTGGTTTCCTTCCACAGTCCAAAGACATGCAGTTAGGTTAATTAGTCAGAATGTGAGTTTGAATGGTTGTCTGTGTCTATATGTCGGCTGTATCATAAACAGAGGACCTGCCCAGGGTGTCCCCTGCCTCTCGCCCAATTACAGCTGGGATAGAGTCCAGCACCCCAACAACCCTTAACAAGAAAAAATGCTTTACAGAATAGATGGATGGATGATTAAATAGAGGTATATTAGAGTGCTGCTATCAACATATTTGGGCAATTTTGTTGAATAAAGCTTCAGGCTCAGTGGGGATTCAGTTTTGATATTTCCAATTTACTTTATTAATCTTTTCTATCTTTCTCTGTGTAACTGTGCCAACCATCTGCTTCAAATACATGTCATGCATTTCAAGTAGGTATACAAAGTGTACAAAGTGCGAAAGATAGTGTAGTCAATGCAGTGTTTCCCACACAGAGACCATACAGGTATGCACATACCTGCAGACACATACGTACACATGCTGTACCCATGACCAACCCTAGGAAAGCAGCAGGACTGGACAATATACCAGGACGGGTTCTGAGAAAGAGCGCTCAGGAACTCACAATGGTGCTGACAGATATTTTTAACATCTCTCTCTCTTCCAAGCTGTGGTGCCTGTTTGTCTTAAGAGCTCAACTATTATCCCAGTGCCAAAAACCTCAGCTACGAAAAGTATCAAAGACTATTGATCGGTGGCTCTCACCCCAGTTATCATGAAGTGCCTGGAACGACTGGTCTTCGCCCACATCAAGGACTCTGTGGACATCACCGTGGATCCACAACAGTATGCACACAGGAAGAACCGGTCTGTTTCTGATGCAGCTTCTGCTGTCATCCACTCTGCTCTCAGTCACCTTGAGGCAAGGGATACATATGTCAGGCTGCTCTTTCTGGACTTTAGTCATCAGTATGTAACTGGGTATGGGATTTCTTGCAAGGCAGGCCACAGACTGAAGATCCATGGTGTCTTGTCCTCCACTATCACACTTAAGACTGGCACTCCACAAGGGTGTGTATTGACCCCACTAGTGTTCACACTACTCACACATGATTGCACGGCAAAGTACCCGGGCAATCATATTGTGAAGTTTGCAGATGACACAGTCGTGGTTGGTCTGAGCCACAACAACGATGAGTCTACGTACAGGAAAGAAGTGGATGAACTTGTTGGCTGGTGCGACACAAACAATCTGTGCATCAATGTGCAGAAGACGAAAGAGATGGTGATGGACTTTAGAAGAAGAACACAGACACCTCAACCCCTCCTCATTAGAGGACAAGCTGTGCAGCTGGTGACCACAATCAAATACCTGGGTCTGTATATGTCCAACTGCCTCACATGGGCCACAAACACAGCCAGCATCAGGAAGAAGGCTCATCAACGGCTGTACTTTATGAGGAAGCTGAAGCAGGTTGGCCTTGATGTAGTTGTGTCTTGGCTTCTTTTTATCCTTGTGCAGTAACTGTCTGGTACGGCAACTGCTCTGTGGCTGACAAGAAGGCGCTGCAAAGGGTAGTAAATTCTGCTCAAAAAATTACTAGAAGCGGCCTCCCTGCATTAGAGGACATCTACATCAACACTTGCTGAACAAGAGCATCGAACATCACAATGGACCCCACCCACGCAGCAAATGAACTGTTCACCCTCCTCCCCTCGGGCAGAAGACTGCGCAGCCTCAAGGCCAGGACACCAAGACTGAGGTGCAGCTTCTTCCCTAAGGCTGTGAGGTTCATGAACTCTCTGCCATAAGCTTCACTCTCACTTCTAACACTGTGATTTTATGTTTTTTTCATTACTTTTATTAGTGTTTTCTTGATTAATGTATGTGCTATTGTCTCTAGTTATTCTGATGCCGGCCTTGGAACAAACCCTGTCAATCCCTGAGAGCCAACACTTCAGAGAAATTAACTATAAAATGTACTGCTGCAAATATAGTCTCATTCTGTGGGAAACACTGTGTGTTTTGTTGCACTAGCCTGGCTGGAGGTCAGTAATATGTGAAATAAAGAAAGGTTTAGCTTAACAAATCACGTCTGGATCTGTAAAATCTATACGCCATGTGAACAGCAGGTAAATTACCAAGGTGTCTTGTGATTTCAGCACAAATATGTGTCTGTATTTTTCCGCTCATGCTTTCTCCAAATCTCTACTGCTGCCCTAACTGAGAAGAAGGATCAGTCAAATTGATGAATGAGTCAGGGTTTTGTCACATTAAACTTCACTCTTTTCAATTAAATTACGCCAACTTGCACAGCAGGCAGTCCTAGCTGGCCAGTGCCGAAGGACACATCAGACAGCAGTGTTGTCTCTGCCAGGCTTCAAGTACACTCAGGTTAATGTCAGGTCAAATGAGCACAGAGGAGACACTGCCTCAGTCTGTTGTCTTCTGTTCTTAAATTTTCCTCAAACAAACTTATGTTGCCTCCCACTCAGAGGCTCTCATTGGCAATCTGTGCTCTCTCTTTCTCTCTTTCAATCTGACTTACATTTTCCCTTTCACTTTGCAAGGGCATCCAACTGAAATGAAAGCCTCCCCGTGTTTTCCTTTGCCAGGGAAACTGATAATGAACAAGCCAAGTGCTTCTGACAACAAATTGGCTGGCTGGCAGATCAATAGAAGTGCCTGATCCTTGGGTGTTTCCTTGCTCAAAGAGAAAAACAGAGACACAACTCGTCATAAGGTCAATGCTTGGTAAGATGGGGAGGTCTACAAAGGGGAAACACCTGGAGTTCAGGTAAGAGCTCTTATTCAGCTCGGTATCCATGAAAATGTGAGTTGGTATTGAATTCTGGCTCATACTGTTCTTTATAACTGTCATGATTGTAAATGTAATTTGAAAAACAATACTTTTATAGAATAACATGTTTATAATCCTCCAAATAAGAAATCAAAAACATAATTTACCAAAAGATACCAAAACTCTGGTTTCACATCATACCAAGCAATACCCGACTTGAAATGAAAGAGAGACAAATTATTTCTGTGTCATTGTTCTTTCTTGTGTAACAATGTGAAAAGATAAGCAATTAGTATGGTAGACCGATGGTTAATTCCATGCAAGAAACCCTTCTCCAGAGTACAGCTGACAGCTGAACGGGTAATTCAGACTAAATCAAATATAATATATTCATTAAAGCAAGTAATTAAGCAAAACACTCACCCACTGCAGTGCACATATCAATAAACTCATCATCATGCACCCACTCGCTATGAACAGACACAAGTTGACAAGATGCTCTCACTGCTTGCTTCACAGTGGATCACCAAAAACAAGGACACCCCACATCTAGCTTTATAGGATGGTCTATCTTCTCAATGTTGTGAATATCAATATTGCAAGCAGCAATCCTAAATATTAGGAGTTGTCAAAAGAAATGCTAAAATATTACAGAATAATAATTCATTTCAATAGCAAAACAATCTTCAGCTTGACCTACAAGGTCTATGGAAATGTGGATGTAAAAGGAAGTTTCAAATCAAATATAAAGACGTGTTTAAATATTAACAAGTCGGTCAACAAGCCTTTTAATAGTGAACATCCCCACTTGAATGGATGGCTGTCATAAACTGAAAGAATGGAACTAAGAGAGAGCAAACACTGTGTACTCACAAAACAGCAAAGCATGTCTTTACCTCTTTGGCACTTACAAAAGCAAGCACAAGCTCAGCGCTAGTTTCCTCGTTTCTATTAACTTTCTTAAAGCAGTAGTAATGTGCATATCGTGTAAGATAAACTGCATACCCTGAAACAATTAATATAAACCTATTAATATAAACTCAACACAAAAGTGAGTAAAATAAGTAGCACTCAGCTAAACAAACAAACTGTAGCTATCTAAACTGTCAGTTCATACAAACATGAAATTGATGCTGCAGAGTAAACACGTGATGTTTCCCAGCATGCATGATACACACAGTCTGACTTCTCATGTATTGTGTTGCAGGAATAGTGCAAGACTGGTCATATAAGCTGTATTTATGGTTTTTTGTATTTTTTTTTCTGAACAAAAATGTATACCTGTCATTTAAAATGACCATTACCACAACATCAAAATCCACTGGTGACGCAGAGTGGTTATAACAAAATACAAGATAGATCTGACAGATCTATCACATCAGCGCACTACAAGAGAAACACTGGTCTACAATATATATCAAATACTACATAATGGAAAGTAAAGGAGAGGAGGTTTGTGTATCTGTAATTTAGTGACTGATTAGTTGTTCCCACTAGAAAACACCACCATACACAACATTCTGTTGCACTTCCATTTCTATACAACCACCTATTTGAAAGTCACTGGCCCATTTATGCAATAAAGAGACAACTTTAAACAAACACACACGCTATCCCTCGTGGTCTGTGGGGCTATTTGTTGCTAGGGAAACAGGTTGTTCAAAAAACCAAAGTCCAATCTGAGCTGGAAAACCTCCACATTGTCTCAAGTAACCTCTGGCTGCTCTGTGGAAAAACCAGCGAAATCAATCCCGTCCTACTGATGACGAATGCTGCTGACCATTTTCAGTGGCTTCACAGGGGTTTAATGACATGTTGTGCAACACAGTTTTCGGTTGCAGGATGTTTTTGTCCGAGCTATGGGAGTCCTGAAGACCATGGCCAAAGAGAAACTGTGCTGCCTACACTAAACTAATCATCAACTTGTTTCAAGTGTCCTCCATGGGGAGGTTGCCAAAGGGGACAATGTGACAAGTAACAGATCAGAGAGTCAACTGCACAAGTTCTCTGTTCTGTTGATCTCAACTGTGGCTGCAGCATTCACCTGTCTGCAAATCAAGTGCCATCTCACTTCACATGACAAGCCAGATGAGCAACATCTAGGCCACAACAGGGCAAATTCCACTAACTTATCAATGGAAAATTAAAGAAGGTGATGGAAATAGGGATAGCAGGGAAGAGAGAGGTGGCAAAGAGAAAGGAGAATTAATTAACTGAGAAAAGTGATGTGATTGGGTGATACATAATAAAGAGAGGAAGTGAACTGAGGAAATAGAACAGGGTGGAGGGCTACAAAGGAATTAGTAACACTGAAATAATTTGTCAAAATAGATCTTTGACAAAAAAGAACTATAAAAGAACACTTTATATCTAGAACTGATAAACTAATATTACATTTATCACTAAATATCAGAAAAACAGCAGCCATGACCAGTCAATTATTTATTAAACTTAAGGACATGAAACAGCAGCTACTTTGAAAAAGTAAAAATGCCATATATTTGGTGGTACTGTCATATCTAGGAAATTGTGATGAGCATTTGTACTTTCCCGATATTTTATAATGTTTGTTTGGTGAGACATAAGCCAGAAAAGGGAGAAATTTATATGGTTAATTCGTTAAGAAAATAATCTGCAAATTAAATCAGTTATAACAATGACATAAATTGTTTTTCTTTGTTACAGCCCTAGTTTAAACGCTAAACATAATTAAGAACAGCTGTTTATTGACTGAATGACCGCATACAACATGCATGCCAGCAAATTCATCATCAGTTTTCAAAGTAGGTCTGCGTGCTCAGCAAGTATCCAGAAAGAATTAACAATACTCTGAGTTCAACAAATGCATTAGTTCTGCTAACGCTTAAAACTCTTTATAAATAAGCAATGTAAAAAACCTCCTTTAAACGGATTCATCATTTTAGTAAAGATATGGAAAATCACATTCACTCCATAACAAATGTGACCACATGCATTTTCTATTTTATGGTCAAAAGACAATCGTGCCATTTTTCATCTCTTCTGAATAAGAGTTTTATTGTGCAGCTCCTGAGATTGTGCTGGAGGGTATTTATACTTTGTTGAATCTGTTTTTAATCACATTCTGGATCATTTCAAGGCAACTGTCAAAGACTGTTGAATACAATATTCCCTGCATCACAGAGCTTTTTTGTCTTGCTCAAGATTGCACAGATTATGTTAGCTTGCAGTAGGGGGTCAGTGGAGGCGGAAACAGTCTGATTTGACTCAGAACAGCGAGATCTTTTTGGCTACAAATCCAAATTCAACCCACCATCCAGATGCCTCCTCTTGGTGGTCTGTGTTTACCTCTGTTTAAAAAAAAAAATCTGAGCACAAAATTTCTGATTCTGATATAAGTGAGGTAACCTTGCATTGTGCAGGAAGATACACAGCAGAATACTGCTTATGAACACAAATGATCTTAGAGCAGACCACTAAAATGGTGGATATTTTTCAGCAGCAGTAAGCTAGCTGACCATGAGTCTGGAGACAGTCTGCAAGTTTCAAATGGGAAACAGATAAATCCTCAGGAGAAAAGGTGACAAGAAAATACAGACAGCGTTCAACCTGCAGAGTTTTGTTGACTGGGGCAATTATGAAAGTACGCAAATCTGAAAAGAATTTCATTTTTCTTTTAAATCTCAGTCTGACTACCCTTAACTTTTTTCTCCCTGTGAACCAATTATTTCTCCCTATAAAGCATAAAATACAGTAACAAACTGAGGCATTATTATTACTGACTTTGATTATAATCTTTCTGTTCTTTCAAGATACAATTATTATCACTCAATAAATCTCAGGGCCTCAAATTTTCAGACATTAGTTTGTCATTCACATCACAACATCGTAGGACATCCAAATTCTTCACTTAAGTTTAATTTCCACTAATACATCTGCAGCAGCCCAATCAATAACTTATCAAGTGAGTTCAGACTGCTTGCAGATTACTTATTTCCATCTGCTCTGACACTGACAAGTGAGTGGGTCTTCAGGTCCCTAAGCTCGAAGATGTACTGTAAGACGTGCAGAGGTAGAAAAGGACCCAGTGGACGAGCACCAGAGCTTACAGCAGGCCTTGTCTGTACTGCAGCTGCATGGGTTGACACAGAGAACAACTGGCCCACAGGCTATTGTTTTCACTTGGAGCATTTTTATTAAGTCAGCATTTAGAAATGTTTACTCCCTTGTCCATGTTTGTTTTCATCTCATCTGCGCACCACAGCAGGAGGATGTGTGTGTGGGAAGAAGGAGGGTGGAGAAGATCTGAGATGAGTTTCTTGAACAAATAAGATGATGGTGAAGTTTAATAAGTTACCTGCTGGAGGCCATAAAACAATGGAGTTAGAAATAAAGCTCATATGGGCTCATATATGCTCATATCATACACAGACAAATGCATACACATGCAAATTAACAAATGTGCAAACGAACAAATATAATAAAAGCATAAACTTCTATCTACATAAAACCACAACCACTTGTATGGATGTATGCCTTTTACTCAACCTGCAATCCTCCAGGTTTAAATGTATAGGCTATCAATGCAGGGCACCATAGCAGTTCTGAAGCTTCTGCTATCTTATCTTTACTGATGGACCAAAGTTTTCCACATCTGTTTAGCCAAATCATTACACCTGACAGCCACTAGACAAGCACATACCAGTTAGAAGGATCTCAGAAAAAGACTGTTGTTGTGTGTGTCAACACTACATCACAGCCCACTTATAACACCACTGTGGGTGGGAATGTCAAGCCAGAGTTACCCTGTGCCAGTTAAAATGATATCTACTGCTGAAGCTGAAGTGTGAATGGAGAGCATCTGAACACCAACATGGGGTAGGTGGGTGAACATACTGAGGTAAGTCAGCACAACCTTAATAACCTTCAAGCTGTGCTACAAGTTAAATCTTTCTATACAAGCATCAAATGGTCAAATCAAGTTGTTCTCTCGCCTTAGCTGGGTATTAACAGTACAACATTAATCAGTCATGCCTTATCCCTGGTCCTCTTTTCCCATGAGTTGACAAAAGGAGGCAGGAAGTCCCCAAGGGGCTTGGACAGATTCTGGCCAGTGTAGCCTGACTAGCCAAGTAGCCAAGATCTGGCCAATTCTCATGGTAGCAAGGGACAAACAACAGTTAAGCTTCCACTGGACACATAAGGACTCTAAATAAGAGGCCACAGTGAGCACAAGATCTGACAACTAAACATTTATCAGTGTATTAACAAGTACATATAAAGACAGGGTTGTATTCATTCTAAAGCCAGAGTCAGAAAAACAAAACAAAATAAAAAGTCTGCCTATAAATAATTTTTGTGCTGATGAGTGAGGATTATCAAGACTATAAATGTTCATTTGTCTAGGAAAAATAAAGCAAGTCTCCGTGGTACCTTAAACACCACCATCACAAAAGTCTCATGTGTGTATTCAGTAAGAGAATTGCAATACAAAGCCGTTGAGATTTGTGTTTAGCATGCATTTCTACGTAGTGTGGAACCCTCCCTGCATTTAAATGTAGTAAGGGTTGTGTACTTTATGTGGGACTTTAGACACAGTGGTTTGCTCCTCTTTTTCTGACATAACAGCATGTGAGCAGTACTAACCCAGAACATAAGGAGTTCCACTGACTCAGCAGGAACATCAGTCAATTTAATAAGTGGAAACACATTACAGAACATCACCATCTACCCTTAAGGACAAATCCTTTAATTGCTGCTACTGTGAGAATATCATTACACCAGATGCCAATGAAGGCAGCTAGAGATGTCTTTGGGTTTATATGAGTTGTAAGATACAGTACATGCAAGTGTACAGATACATATTTGTAACGGGACTCTCCAGTGAATCACATCCATTCTGCTACTGTAGTAATGCATCACGCTAACACAGGGACGCTTAGTCATTTCAGTCCTGGGGTCATGGGAGCAGGCTGACAACAGAAGGTGAAAGCTAGCCCACATGGGGATACTGAACCACCACAGGATGAAGGATAGTCACTCACTTATCCTGAGGTTGTGATGCATGTGTGTTTGTGGTATTCCAGGCTATAAGAAATTCCAGAGGCTGCTTCAGAGAAAGGCATTGCTCTCAGAAAGCCTCAAACGACAACCTCAACTACTTTTTCCAGTGATATACACACAAAGACACAAGATCAAAAGAGGATGTGATAAAACCATATTGGTCTGACCTGCCACGGCTCCTACCAGATCCCACTGAGCACAAGCAGATAGTGAAAATTGGAGATGATGGCCCCTGTGGGTCAGTACTTACCACTGTAGAAACGGATCAAACAGCTAAGGTCTGAGTTGGCGGCTTCTTGCTGCACTCGTACAGGGTCTGAGTAGCCCATAGCAGACAGGTAGTCGTACACCATCTGGAGAGGACGCTCAGAGGGTTCGAGTCTCCTACAAGACAAAAAAAAAAGGAGAAGTGGTGGCACAGTGGGCACCAAAAAAAATGAAGTGGCCATTTTCTTCAGCTCTATTAAAAGAAAGAGACAATGTTTGAATAAACACGACCCATGGCAACACCACATGCGAGAGACAAACTCATCTTGTTCTGGATGTGCATGTTACATATGAATTTACAGAACTACAAATTTCAGTATCTTCAGTGGCATATGATGTAAACTCTGTTCAACAGAGTGAAATCCCAGTTACAAAATGTTCTATGTTAGAGAATGTGTACATTTCAGAGAACAATAATATCAGTGCAGTTACAGAAGGCTACTAACACAGCAATGAATCTAAGAGCAACCAGAAGATCATCAGCTTCCTACCCAGAACTACCAACTACAGTACATTTAATACCCATCCACACCATGCTTATTTTATCAATAAAACTCAAATAATGTTCAAATGCATGATTATTTTTTCTTACTGCAGATTTGACTTAATCTGAGGAAATCAGCTCACTTTTGTCAGTAACACCTAACAGAATGAATGTCAACTCACAGCCTTTTACAAACATACTTTCACGTGAATACTTGCTAGTATTTTACTGGATTTGATTCTTTACATTTTCATTTTATAACTATTTCCTTTATAAACAATTCACCAGTTATACTGCTAATTCCCAGCATGGTTTCACTCAACGTCAACCTATATAGTCTAGTCAGCCAAAAAGCCTGATGATGTGTGTAAATATGCACGGTGTGCAAAAACAGATGCTCTTCAGAAGCCAAATAGACTTCAGGTGTTCTATGTTTTAATTTGACCAGGGTATATTTTATATTTTATTACACAACTGGGAATGTGATGTCTCATTTAGCAAGGTTTCAGCTTTGCACCACAGAGACCATGTGGTGAGTGAAGGAGGTTGTTGATACAAAAAAGAAGAAATTTGAATATAAAACTATGTTCATTAATTATAGATTGATTGTAAAGCAAAAACAATGACTGTGTGTTAAAGAGGATATGGTAATGCAAAAGCTTGGTCAACTTTGTCTTGGAGAAAACCTGTCATTGACAGATTTATTGTAGAGCCCTACATAATTCTCTCATTTTATTCTGCTACTCTGCAGTATAATCTCCACTAAAACAAAGTACATAACTGCAATATGTCTAGAGGACGGGGGGTCGATGTGGTTATAATGCCACAATTGTGTATTTTCTTAAATGTCGTGTTTTCTGTTTCGTTGTTATGTTTTCTGTTTTGTTGTGTTTTGTGAAATGTTGTGTTTTGTTGCTGAGACAACAAATAGTGGCAGAGCAAAACAGATCTGTGTGGGGTGAAGAGGATAATACTTGAAACAAACAACAGTGACATATTTCCATCAGGTTTTCTACTTCTTTTTTTTTTTGTACTCATACAATCATGTCAAATAGGGGTGGTTGTGATTCAGTAGACAGAGTAGTTGTCTACCAGTTGCAGAGTCGGTGATATGACCTCCGGCACCTCCTGTCTATTTGGTTAGGGCTAGTGCAAACCCTTAGGTTAAGATGCTGTGGGCAAGTCACTGAACCTCAAGTTGCTCCAGGTGGGTCAGGCCAGTGACTTCGATGGCCACTGCTGTGTCGTCATCATCATGTGAACGGGTTTGTGAGAAGCAACATCGTACAGTGCTTTGGGCACAGATAAGGTAGTAAAGTGCAGACCATTTGCTGTGCCCTCTTCCTGTGTAGTGTTTTAATTGCACCAGACTGGAAACTTTGTGCCATCAGCTATTAATAAGTGGCCTTACATCGATTATTTGGGATGGGTTTAACCAGGCTGCAGGAGCCAGGTAAACTAAAAGTATTCACCTGTGAGAGCAGTGTGTCCTGATCCTGTGTGAAGTTCTGTCTGATCTTTCAGAACCAATCATAGTGGCACTCTTGAACTGCAAACTTTGTAGTTCCTCGTCATAAATCATGATTGTAGACATTAGCACTGAGATTTCTCTGCAGGGTGAATAGCCTCAGTTAACACTGAGGAGCTCAGTGATTTGGGAGGCCCACAGTATCAGGCCACTAACTCCTCTGAAAGGAGCAGCCTGAGATGTCAGGGAGCCTCCCATTGGAAGTGTTCTGGGCATGACAAACTGCGGAAACCCCGGGCATACCCAGAACATGCTGAAAGGATTACATACCCAATCTGTCCTGGTAGCACTTAGAGATCCCCAAGGAAGAGCATGTTGCTGGGAAAAAACACTGGACTTCTCTCCTCACTCTGTTAGTACTGTGTGACCCCGATCAAAATTTGTAGCTCAAAATAGATGAATGGAATGATGGATGTCCTCTATCAATTTCATTGCCTCAGTAAATTAATCTCAGCATTTGTCTAACTGAAAAGACAATGTTCCCTATGCAAGAAAGAACATTGCATGCTTCCTAACAAATCTTTCTTCAGTGCATATCTCATTGCTGTCAACATCTTTGTATATTTCAGGTGCTTATTTATACAGTACATGTGTCTATTATCAATCACAGTAATACAACCTATTACCCACAGAACATTTATTTAAAAAGATAAGACGAAGCCACTTTAAGGTCAAACATGAACAGAGTCCAATCTCTTGTACTTTCAATGCACATTTGATTAAATTTAATGCAACCTTGACTTGTATTTATTGTATGTGTTTTGTGTGGGAATGAAATTTGCCTTTACGTAAATAGAAATCATAGTTTTATTAAGTCACCAAAACCCTGTTTTTTGATGTTGAAGACTTTCATATTAAAATTAAATCCACCAGGTCATACTCACTGGAGGACAGAATTTAAGTACTGTACTGCTGGAATATGACCTGAACCAACACAGGCTATGTGCAGGATTATCTAAAGCCTTTCATTTATTACCAGTCTGCATTACTTTGCAATGCCTACAGCTTTTAATCGGCATACAAATAATGAAGTTGGTTCATACGATATTAGTTGATGACAGTATTGAATACCAGGCTATGAAGTGATTAACAACTTCTAGTCATATTTCTAGTATCTCCAGCATGTCTATGATATGATCTCCCAGTCATTAATGCTCAAAAACACAACCATTTACAAAATTTGCACTGTAAATACACTACTGGCTTTTTTGCTACTACTACATGTATTATAAAATAATCATTTTTTTTCGTCTTAGCATCCCACAAAATTGAACAGACAGTAAGCATCACACAGATTTAGCCGTAAGCCTTCGCTATTTTAGACAGTAATTTCTCATATCTTCACATAGGCTTTCCCAGGAAAGCAAAGAAAGAATGGTCCAGATTCTTTCTCGGTCAAAGATCAGTGAACCAGCTTTTTATCCATTCACAGATAATCAATGAGTCATTTGCTATGTCCTTCTTCATATGTCTTAGAGAGGCATATGTACAGTCACATTCCCTCAGGGTATCCTGAATGATGTGTTCGTGGGATGCTAAAGCTACAAAGAAGGCATAGCATGAGCAGTATGTCAGCAGAGCAGCAGCAGCATGCTCCATGCTCTGTGTATGTCTACACCAGAGGCATTCACTAAGTGTCTATTGTTACGCACATAAAACACAAATAAATAGACTTAAACTTAAGAAAATGCTTCAGGATGTGGTTACACACACCTGGACTTATTAAACTGAGTGGGTTATTTAAACTAGGAGCGTATCACACACCTGTGAGATTGAGGGCTGAAAAACGTGTCTGAAACACTTTTAGTGTAGATATGCTCCATACGTCCTCAGTGCTGTGTTTGTCTTTGTTGAATTAACTCGAGCTTGTCCAAGGTGACGTTCTGTTTGTGTTTTTTAATGGACAGGATATACACTAATAGACAAGGCCGGTTTTATTTTTTCTATTACATAAATCAAAAAGAGATGCTGACATCTGTTTAGAAATACAAAGTTTCTAAAGCTTCTAGGTGTTACTATATGTATGCCACTATGTCCATTTCAGCTCTGTTTTCTGTATTTGATGGAAGTGATGTGCTTTCATTTTAACCTAGCCAGCTGGCTAAATCAGCAGCACAACATATTTCACTTGCATTGCACTTAACTGCACCCAAACGCTTCAGAGTACACAGCATTACTGTACTGATTAGATCTGAAGACTGCAGGACTCCAGCTGTTGATGTTGGATGCATGCGTTGGCTCATTCAGAATAACTAATGCAGGTTTAACTCATCTCCCTCAGAGTTACTCTGAAAGAAGCACACGGTCTCTGGAAAACTCCTGTTAGTACTTGACCAAGGAAAGCACGAGCTTCCAAACTACAGTTGGTAACTTCCATCTTGAGTTTTTAGGATATTTTATTTTAAATCTTTAGCATTACTCAAATGCAGAGGACACATTTGCCCACAGGAAATTATAACTTCACTCTGATTACTTAACTTAGTGTATATTTACCTGACTAGGTCTCCATGCAGCTGAACATAGAGTGCCTGCCCATCCCTCTGAGCACACAGCTCCTCCACTGTGGTACTGGTAGAGCAGAGCACCAACTGTAGATCTGTTTGAGGGGTGGAGGTGGCCTGTGGTCCAGAGGCAGGTAGAAGTGGGTCCACTGTCCCCCTATACAGACACACACAGCCGCGCTGGGTGTCCCCTTTAAGCCAATCCCGCTCTCGTGACCCAAATCTGGTCTTTCTTGTCACACAGCCACGACTCCCATTTCGCTTTATGTTGCGCTGCTGGCACAGATAGGGTCATTTTAATATGGAGATAAACATCACATACATACAGAGCTCTATAGTTGTCTAACAGCCATGGGTCTAAAGGGTAGTTAATAAAGTACTGCTTCAGAGGTGCTGTGAGCTTATTTCAGCAAAACATTAGCATACTAAAAGTATAATAGGACAAACTTAAAAGATCCCAAAACAGTATAATCTGAACTTTTTACAGTACTTGCAGTTTTCGAATGTTGTCTGTGAACGTTTAGTGGTCTGTAACCATATTGTTGTTTGCTCTTTCACTAATGTGCAGTAGCCTAATGTTTATGTAATTGAGTTATGCAATGCTAACAACCTAAATTTGACATTAATAATGACAAATGTCATGCTAGAATGAATAAATGTCATTAACATCAGTTGCTCGTAAAAGACCACACACACAACAAAGGTCTTACATTAACAATACATCA
>JAUBNQ010000017.1:7252208-7262596 GCA_032353495.1 Ctenopoma kingsleyae | reverse complement strand
TCCATATTTATATTTCCTCACTGATTCACAAACACTAACAAACATCCTCCATGTTGATGTAACAGGCATAAAAAAAGATTAATAAGTAGTGGCCCCTCAACTGTTCACACTGACTGCTGCCAAAATGTGTTAGCAGAAATAGAAATGAATTGAAATATTGAATATTTCTTCAGATCCTTCAAATCTGAACAAAACACTGCATTTTACTTATGGTGCTATGCACTTATTAAGAGAGCGACTAATTTTCTGTTGTCATTATGATGTGTTTCTATCAAATACAATAAGTGATCAATGCATACAGATGCAACTGAACAGGCAAACCAAGATGTGTGCGTGTCAGCTTCTTTGTGAGTGGCTACCTCAGAACTTAAATGTCGTTACACATCATGTGTCTTGCCTAAATGTCATTGAAAAACTGTTCAGCAGTGGGCCTGTCTGTTAAAGCTCTAACAGCCTACTGTGTGTGTGTGTGTGCGTGTGTGTGTGGCTTGTGGTTGTTAATTGGCTCTGGTACATTCCTCAGTGAAAGACAATCATGCACAGATCAATCATCAACCAGAGAGCATCAATCACCTGATATCACATCTGTTACATAACAAGGATGCACTTTAATTCTCACGCACTTTACCCTGTTGGATTCACCTATTGAAATTTTAAGAAAAACCTTTACATGTCACAGAATATAGAGCTATTTGTCGAGTACTTTGTCTCGTTTGAATCACTATGAAAATATAAATCCTCTCCATATGACTTGCCTTTAGCACTCGGATCCCCGTTGCAGAATGAGCTCCGGGACCACTGCGGTTTCCACGACCTGCAGTCTGATTCAGCCCCGCTTGGTGGACCACCGTGTCCGGCTGCCTGTCTATGCAAGCTCCGTTATCTCCGACATCACCTCGTTTCTTGATGCCCGTTTGGGTGTTAGTCGCAACGGCCGATGAATTATGATCCCCGTCCTCCATCGCCATGGATGATCCCTATCAACAGCGACAAAAAACAAGAAGTGCCGTCCCGGTACGTGACTGGCAAATTCCCACGGAGAGGTGAAAATTCACCCAGTGTCGGTGCAGCGACGCCATATCCTGACTAAATCTGACCACTGTCAGATAGGCCTGCCGAGAACTGATCAATAAACATGACATGGGCGGGTTCACTGTGTGTAATATTCAACAGCCACTGCCTCTTTATGAGATGAGAGGCTTAGCACGCTAATCATAAAGCAAGGAAAGCAAAAAAATATATATATATAATTTATTTTTATATGTATTCATAAAATTGGTAACGAAAGAACTGTTTGGCCTGATAGCTTACTACAACAAACCCAAAACTAGTCGGTTCCCAAGTATAATGTTAACAAGTGGCCCAGATAAATAGTTCGTTTACAATTAATGACGCTATAAATAATATCCTTAATAAGACGTGATAATAAAATTCAACTTAAGTTTATATTTTTATCTAACTGAATTAGGGCGAAATATTATAGCTAAGCTAAGTAAGCATTAGCTAGCTAACGTTAACGTCTAGCTAATGTTTATATTCATTTCAACAGAAAAACTATTTTTATTTTCTTTTACACTCCCAACAGACATTCGTACGTTTAAGTTTATACGATTTACAAAACTAACTATACTTTTATATTCTAAAGTTAGACATTAACATAATACAGCTTAGCACAGCTGTTTAGTAATTTCAGTAGCAATAGCTAAAAAGCTAGCATAATTACAGCCTCATTTTCTTACACTAATGATTATTACTTTCAAACCGGGATATTTTACATACCTTTGCAGAGCAGCCAAAATTATGTAAGATTTTAATATGCTATGGAATAATTTGACACAAATAACTAAACTCCAAGCACAATTATAAAGTGGTGATGTACAGTGTGTCAGACAACTACCAATGCTGGAAAGCCAAATGTTAATTGTATGTCACGAATGTTAGGTCATTTTTTATTAATTATATTTAAATATAAACAGTATATGTATACCCCAAATCCACAATATTAACTTAACTGATGAATAAAGTATCTATCTTGGAAATAGAGGGTTTGGAGGGCTTAATAGGTTTTTTAAAAATCCAAGTGTTATCAATTAGTGGAGGAACTTTCTACTACATATCTGCTCATACTAACTTTAATACTGAATTCCCAGGAAAAAGCCCAATAAGACCCCTGATCTTAAACCTCAGCCTTAGTTAAGACATAGGGTTTGACTCATTCTGTGTTTACTATGTTTATCACATACTAAAATGTGTAAGGTTCGTTTCTCAGAGACTACACTCTGTAACACTCACAAATTATTTAACACACAAATTATTTTGTTTCATGCATGTTTCCTCAACATTACCAATCCCCTTAGAATAAGCCAAATAATCCCAGCACAACATAGTTCAACTAGATTTTTATTTGACTTTATTCGCTTGATCATTTTCTCCAACCCAAACACAATAATACACAGCATAAATTGAAAATATCCCATTTAAGTGTTTACAACTTCTCATCTTTAATCATCTCATACTTTCAGTCTGACAGTCACACTCACCTTGAAGTCACTGAACTGGGACTCAGCTTGACATGTCAAACTTGACTGGAAATTTAAAAAAAAAATAAGTGAACCTCACGCCTCCACCCTCCCCAACAAAATTAGATACCATATTGTTTTACAGTCAGGACACACCTGGGGGTTACAAACAGAATTTCTCGTCAAAATACAACAGATGCATTTTTTTAATTGAACAGGGAAAAGTGAACATGGTAATTCAGATGCTTGTCCAAGCCCTTTACACACTGAATTCACCCTAACAAAAAAACAAAAACAAAATCCAACTAATCCAAATAACAGATGTACACTTTCGACACCCTCTTAAAATCAATAACAGTATTCTGAGCACTGTCTGAACAATTTACTATTGTATGTGTTAGTACTGACCCATTAAGGTGGTGTGACAGATTTTATAATTTGAACTTAACTTGCATTTCAAAAAGAGTAGAAATGACATTATTTACACTGGGTTTTCACATGCAGCTCAGAAGCTGAAAGTTGAAATTTGCAGCCAAAGAAAAAAAAATCATGTCCTATTTAGATAAAAGACATGTCACGCACCATCACACATTTTCAAACATGACTATTTTCTCTGACTCGTTTTCAGTCTGTCTCTCACTCACACACACACACACACACACACAATCGCTTCACACACTGATCACACAACTGACAGGTATTTCTTTTCTTCCTATTAGGTTACAGTGTCCAAAGCACTTATGTTGGGTTCATTTCCATTTGTACATTTAAAACTGCATGAATTACAGTATTGTTGAAAGAACTGATCAGATGTGATTAACAAGGGTGCATAAAGGTTGAATAAGACAATACAAACAACACTAACAAAAACATTCAGGAGTAGATGTATGAAACTTCCTTTCCCATGCCATCAGCCTTCCATTTTGCACAGCTCCCTCTTGTGGTTATTAGTTTGCAGCACATAGGCTTGTCCCAGGATTATTTGGGGGGGGTGATGAACATATGACTCCATAAACTAAGTCAAAAAGGTCCTAACAGAAAGAGAAGTGCCTTCCTCTGTCATATCTTGCCATGATTTACTGCCATGTAAAACTGGATTTAAAGCAGTGAGGGTTCAGAACAATTTTAAAGTCCCATATTTTGTATTAGACAATACAAAGAGAAGCTGAAAGGTGTGCCAAGCACAGGCAAATATTAATCAGAAATAATCCAACAAAAGAAAGACACTGCTACTCCAATATACACATCTGGAATCACTTAGAACACATAAAATTGTCTCTTGTCCGGATAAAACTCTCTTCCAATTAGATCTGGCAGGCTTAATGGCTAGAAACGCAGAAAACTTAAAAACTGATGTGGCCTGTTGTTGTTGAGACATGCTTTTTGAAAGGTGCTACATGGCAGACAAACACACCAAGACCAAGGGGCATCATTTCACCAATCAATTTGAAAAGAGTTTAATAGATGCGATTTGACAGGATTGCAGAACACTACAGCAGTCATAAGGCCAGAGGAAAGAGTTACATCTTGGCAAGAAACCTGCTCCTCTTCCAAGGAGGGCATAGATACATGAGGCATTTGAGGAGGCAGGGAAAGCAGATGAAGCAAGGTGCCACTCATGCCACTGTGCAGCACTGTGCTTAGGCTTCTCAGTAGTAAACACCATTCAGACAACATCTCTTAAGACAGACTTAACCCTTATTTCAACATCCAAACAAACGCCAACAAATAGCCCACTGACTCACTATCTTTGTAAAAGAAGTAAAGATGACACGTCCAGCCATGAATGAAGGATAGTAAATCAAATGCAGCTCAATTGCATCCTCTTAAGATTCTTTTTTGTACATATATGCATACAATTATACTTCCTAGCTAATCTTTTAAGTCCTCACGTGGGTAATCTGATCAGCTTTCGTTTTACAACTATATACAATGTACAGGCAGCAGATCATATATCTTTTACAATGAATGAGTGATGATACAGGGAAGTCTTAACAGACTGATGGTGGCTAGATCTATTCAGACAATATACATTGTGAGTAACTGTAACTTTTTAGAAAATGGTATCTAAAAAAAGGATGAAAGATAGTACAAGAGACAAAAAATTGTAAAAGCCCTCATATGTACAGAACAAAAAACAATATAGCATTTGTCAACAGAAAAAAGTTAAACTGAAATCATTTTCTCCATATACACATATCATAGCTCAAAAATATTTCCAAAGCTAATAGTCTTTCTGATTTGGTCACAGAAGTTAGAAGATAGTGAAGCATAGTGAAAAGAAGTATACAGCCTGATTGAACATCATAGGATCTCAACACGGCATCGCAGGGCTGCTAAGCTTAAGTAATGAGATGTACAGACTACCATTAGTTGCTCTCATGCAGATGCTCCCCTTGATTGCAATTTGTGACTAAACAAAGCTGTCAACGTACTGCCACTGAAAGTTAACAAAGAGAAAACGTTGTGAGGTATTAAGGTTACTGTCCCAACGGCATGGTCAGAATTCTGATTTGATAAAGTCACAGTCAGTCGCCACAGAACAACTCCTCCTAGTACCTCACCAAGTGATTCAAACGCACACTTCAATGTTTGTTGATAGGGGAAAACCATAGACAATTTAGTTGAGAACATTTATACTTTAAAAAACACTAAACCTTGATGCCTTAACTGTTAGCTGCCATATTTGTTCAGATTTATATTTTAGGATTTATTTATAACACCCAACAGGCATTTTAATGGAACATCTGTCATATAGTAAGAGGAAAGAAAAGATCAGGATCATGTAGCTAAAATTTACAAGAAACATTTCTGTGGGCTCCCAGGGTAGGCCATTATTGATGGGTGAATGATTAACTCATTATGTGATAAACTAGTGGAAAAGTTAAATCTATAACATTAAGTGATATACCAATTCAAATCCATCAGGACCCATTTCTCTCAGACTGAAAATACCATCAGCACACAAGCAGACTTACAGACGAAGCTCATACAGAACTCGACAGTTCAGGGGCTTTTATCTAGCTAAGTCAGAAAGGCACATCACTTTGATATCAGGTATAAATAAGTCAAATTACTGCAGAAATAAAACAGTTCCACACAAATAGTGCCAAGAAGATGAGCATCCCCATCAAAGATGAGACAACTATGAAAAAGAAGACAGGTGGGGGGGGGAAACAGCATTCAGTGCATGTAACTACATTCATAACAAGCTTCATTTACATGTATGTGCATGGTGACCAAGTTCAACCAGGTTAAACAAATATGAAATGTATCTAAATTGCAAGTTAAGACTGTGAGGACACAGATGCAGGAAAAAATTTTAATGCACATCTCCAACACAAATGCAATCAACTTGTCTTGAGATAATTTCCAGGCCTGGTTTATATCCATTCTAATGAATTAATATCATCATACTATGCAAAGCAATTAACAGTTGAATTTACTACACAGGTCTAAAACTAAAGCTACAGATGAGATGATTTTAGAAGAGCTCTGTGGGTAAATCTGAGCATGTTTTCTAAAACTAGCCACGGGTAAATCATACTAGGTCTGTTTATGATTGAAACAAAACAGATGTAGATGACTTCCTATAGAAAAATAGGATAAAGAGATCTACAACCAGAACCAGAAAATCCCCTCTGAGCTTGTGTCAAGGTGTGATTGTGATCCTAGCAATGCTCAAACATGCTTTAAGCAAATTAATGTAATTTAAAATGAATACAACTCTCTGACAAGTTATATCACCCATGACGTGGAGGGTCAAAAAAAGGGATTATTCAAGAATTTAATGACTACACTTTCAAAGCTTTTTTCTGCTGCAATTTTAGGACTGAAGATTAATGGAAACAATCTGAATGCAAATCCAATAATAAATATCAAGCGTTGCAACTTTATTTTAGCTTAATTATAAATTAAAATAAAACCATTGTTACTGCAGTGCTTCTTAGGGGTCACACTTTGTCTCTACAGCGACAGGGAAAGTGTACCACGGTGAATGGTGTGCATATGTGCTTTTGTGGGTGGTAATAGTGCTGGGCAGAGGGTTAATGTGAAAAATACTAAGCAAAGAAACCAATTTAAAAAGAAAAGAGAAAGTTCATTAATCGATATGTTTCCCCAATTATTCTGGTGATGTCAATCGTCAACAGGGTCTTCGTAACATCTGTGTTTTTCTCCTGTGTTAGATGCTCTGCTGTTTCCCATGCAACTCGAGGGCAGCGCGCTGCAGTGACGTCACATGGGGGATCCGTTGGAAGAAAGGAGGGAGGTGAAAGGAAAATCGTTTTCATAGTTCCCTTGATGGGGCTTTTAAGAGCAACAGAAGCAGCTCATCACTGCCAAGACTGAGGGGGGAAGTTATTAACCTCAGCCAGGTCTTGCACAGGCGAGCCTTTGTGGGTGTATGTCAGCTTGATCCTCATTCGTAGCTGTTGCTGAAATTTTGTGAGGATGATCATGTTTATAAAAGAGGAAATTCTTGCAAGAAAGTAAGATTGCACAGGTCTTTTTTGTCATTTGTCTTTCGAAAGGACAAAAAAAATTATAAAAAAAACAATTTGTTAAGAACAAACTCACCTTCTGTGGGTTGAGAACTCTGATGACCTGTGTGACAGTTCCCTGGTTGAGTGCTGGGACAACATTACTGCTAGGGGAGAGAAGCTGCAGCTGGAATGTCTGAAAAATAGAGGGTGTCACATTGTAAAACTACATAAGTGAAGAGCATCAATGTGAATTAGAACACAAAGCAATTTAGCCACTTAATGTCAGTGTCTGTGTGTGCTAACCTTTGGTACTGCAGCCTGAAAAACAAAGTCTGTCATATCTGCCTCTGTTGAGTTGGAAGCGTGGATTGTGATGACCGCGATGTTTGGATTGGGGTTAGCTCTCTCAAATGTGAAGTCTATTTTCAGACCATTCTTGTTGTATGCCGTCATAGGAGGAATACCTACAGCAGACCATTAAAAGATTTGAGACATATGGTAACTAACATTTGACTGGATATGGCAGCACATGGGTATGGGGGAGCAACAGACTCTCACCTGCAGCTGCAATGTCATTAAACAGGGGCTGTGAGGAGAGGCCATCCAGGAGGAAAGAGGGTTGGGATGTGGGCACAGAGGGAGCAGGGGTAGAGGCTGGACCGCCTGGGTAAGGGAAAGCAACATACCAAGGTTTAAAATGACATGGACACATCATTACAAGAGATAATAAAGTTTTCTAAAAACTAAATTAAAAAACTAAAATAACTGTTCCACTCAAGATGAAGTATCCTAAAATTCTTAGCCTTTAATTACTGATACAGCATCTGAAGACCTACAGTTATGCCAGAATGGCCAAGATGGGACACCAGTCGATAAATCTGAGGCATCCAATTCTGTTCTTTTTACATGCATGATGGTTCACGTCGTGCACAGTTCAGAGGTGTCTGCAAAGCATTCCACCTGCTACACGTCTAATTGATGCTTGTGATTCCACCAGTTTGATGCATTGTGTCTCTGCTCTGCACCGCTTACGTCACAGTCACATGCGCACACACACACACACACACACACACACACACATACGCACAAGCACGCACCAGACAACACAGCTACATAGTTACCATGGAAGCTTTTTACTGTGAAGATACAAAGCTCACAATTTGTGAGCCAAAATAAGCCATGGAGGAACGACCATGAGAACATTTGGTATTCTTCTGTTTCTATTACCTGTTCCACCTGTTTATACTGTATCTGCAAAAGTACAAGTACTGCATTCCATTTTTACCTGGAGGTTTGTTAAGAAAAAAGTAACCTGGAGAACCTTTATTTCTTGTTATATGTTATTTCATTTGTTTAAGTGATAAAAAGATAGAAAATGTTAAAGTTATTTAATAGTCAATTCATTAAAGAAAGGTTACAAAAATGTGTGGGTGTATGCTGTCAATTACAGTTCCTGCAGCAAAATGGAATGACCAAAAATCTAAATTGGCAGGTCAGGTTATTTCAAAAAATTTGAATTGGACAAGAAAATTGCTAAATCTCTAGAGAACTGCTGTACAGGAAGATTGTTAATTTAATTTAACTCTGAACCTGATAAAAGCACATGTATTTTCAGGTAACAACAAAGAGAGTGTAAAATTCAAATGAACAACCAAAGAAATCTTAAAGTTCCCATTGATGGCTTTATGAAAAATGATGCATGAGCAGCAAGCAGTAGACCCTAACACAGTGTTGGAAAGGTGAGTACATAACATAATAAGCTTTTGCACATAATGTAATAACTAATTAGTTTACATGCAACTTATTACATTATGGGTTTGGTGGCAAATGTTTGGTTAAAAATATGTAATAACTTCACACATATTGTAATAATGTGACAACAATGAAAAATGTAATGCTTTGAGGTCCAGTATGTAGAGTATTCATACACAAAGTAGGACTATTTACATCCCAAACATCAGGGCCTGCATGATCGGGCATACAGTGACAGCTGGACAACACATTCACATTGGTGGAAAAGCTTTATAACAGGTACAAAAAGAATGCTTTAAATAAAGCATCTTACCGCCTAGCGAGAGGTCACCCAGTAGATCAAGCAGCTCTCCCCCAGCTGACGCGGGTTTTGTGGGCATCGTAGTCTGGATTACTGGCACATCATTACCACCCAGCAAGTCTAATAAATCATTAGCCTGTGGAACACGTCAACATAATGAATTACCAGCTATATTTATGCATATAGCATGATAACAAATAGTGACTTTTTTAAATATGTATCAATAGACTCAAATTCAGCTATTAAAAACATTTATATATAGTCAAAGACAACACAATTAAGTCAACAATATATCTCAGAGACTGTTATTTAATTCAAGGACTGTATGTTGATAAATTTCTTCATTATAAAGTAATTTAAACTGCCCTCACCTGGCTGGTTGGCTGGGTGACAGGTGGTGGATGTTTTGGTTCCACAGCAGAGGGCTCCGTTTCTCCATTTGTCTGTACAATCTCTGTGGGGCCATTAGTAGCAGTTTTCTCCATAATTGGCATTCGCTCTAGAAGAGCTGGCCTGTTGTCAAGGGACAATAAAGGAGTCAAAAGATGTGCCATGCTCAACCACTGGAGGATTTTCCCAAACTACTAATTATTGCATGGAGATTGTGATGGGTGTGATAGGGATTTCTGGTACAGTATATTGCAGTTTTACCTCATGTGGTCGTATTTCTTGAAAAGTGCATTGTACTCCACAGCTCGCTGTTGAAGCTCCACATCAATGCTACTGCCATATATAGAAACCACTTTTTTGATTCGGCTGAAAAAAATTAATGTTAAAGGTTAACAAAGAGGTAAAGTAGCACTGATTATGTTTAATAAAATCTATTACGTTCATGTTTACCCAGCAAAAGCACTGTACTCACTTAACACTGCTGAATCGAGTAGACAGCTTCATGATGGCAGTAAGAGCATAACCCCGGGTCACAGGTGTGGACAAGTTAGACACTAGGAGGCCTTCCAGCACATCCAGAACTTCATCCTCAGTCACCTTTTTTCAAAAGGAGAAGAAAAAGATATGTGATGACCATGTGCTTCTCTCGAGTTTGAGGTTTGCCTTCAATCAGCAAATGTGTGTTTGTGTTCGACTGAGATTCTTTCAGGTGTACCTGTATGGGCTCCTCCTCCTCACATTGTCCAGATACTAACAGGTCTCCATATTCCCCTATGCACCAGGACGCTACTTGCACTAGAGGTTGCTACAGAACACAGAGAAACTGAAGTCAATGTCTGATGCAGTCTCAAGTTAGTTTGAAAAACAATGCATCACACAAAAATAAAAAAATGCAATGGTGCAAAGATGTCCCAAATATGATCATGACCTAAACCGGAACTG
>JAUBNQ010000017.1:7232803-7252108 GCA_032353495.1 Ctenopoma kingsleyae | reverse complement strand
CAATGCATCACACAAAAATAAAAAAATGCAATGGTGCAAAGATGTCCCAAATATGATCATGACCTAAACCGGAACTGCTCTGACCTGTGATATGTCATCCAGCAGCGCTTTGTAAAGTCTCTGTACTGTGTAGGCATGCATCTCCACACTGTTTGTGATGAGCTGGATGAGGTTAGGAACAGAATCGTCTCGCACGTAACTCCCTGCCTGTAAGGATAAGCAGAAATGACAATGAGAAATCCAAATGAACCTTAAATTTTTAATTGTGTTGAATCTGTGTGCTACAAATGATGAGATCATTTCTAGGTAGTCTAAGAGGTTTTGAAATAGACATACTGTTGTCAACACCCTCATAATGGTGTCAATGTGCCATCTTTTTGAAGGAGCATACCTGTAACACAGAGACACAATCATTTCACTCAGCAATGAACTGAAGAAGAATCATAATAATATACATTTCTATACTCTATACAGTCATGTATAGATGCAGAAATGCTGTCAGAAAATAAGTTGTATCAGCAGAGTCAGTCAGACGATGGATCACTCATTTTATCATCATACAGCATTTCAACATTAGCCATGGTGGTACCACAAACACACTTTTAGCTTGGTGCACATCAGAGTAAGTTGTGTACTGAACTCTGTAACACAACAGGTGTATTTCATTCTATATAAGCAAGCACAGCCGCAATGTGTACTGAAGTCTGTGCATCACTGCCATACTTTTCTGCAGCTAGGAAGACTCCTGATGCACAGTCTGCTTTGAATTCTGGGTCACACGAGTCCAAGAAGTAGAGCAGCTCTTTCATCATGCCTCGAATGTTGTTGCCGTTCACCAGAGCGAAGCTCAGTTCCATTGCACGTCTGCACAGCAATGAAACATACACAAAAGTCAGAAACAAAAAGGCCAAATAATAAGAAATATGTGTCTAAAGCAGTTTGCACAATGTCAACACTGCATCACCTCTTGATAGACACATCCAGGTCTTTCAAACAATCCACAATGGTGCTCCGATGCCTCTGCACTGCATTGTGGTCTGTCTGTACCGTCTTTAATAGTGATGTCAGTGCCACGTATCTGGAAAAGCCAGTTTAATTAAAATAGCATTAGGATTTGCATTTCAGATGACTCAATATTTGCATGGTCAGGTACGGTAGGTGAATTAGTTACCTTATATTTTTGTCATTGTTGAGAAGGAAACGACCTAGTATGTTAATGGCCAAGACCTGTAAGACAATAGCATTTAGGCAGGAATAAAATTTAAACACTCACGTTTTACCAAGTTTTCCTTTAAATTAACTCACCCTCAGTCCACTTTCAGACTTGATGTCCATTATTGTGAGTACAGTCTCATACAGGATTGCATTTCCTACGTTTTTACTTGTTTCTGTGTTTGTCGCAACCTGTAAAAGTAAATAATTAGTCAGAATAACACATAACGCATGAGCTCCAAAGGGAAACCAATAATTATGTTTATTTCTAACCTGTGCAAGAATGTCATTCATTGCTTCACTGGAGTCGTCATCACTCTTGCCTAGAATTCTCAGCAGTCTCAATATCCGCACCTGTAAAAGGAAAAAAAACATCCCCGAGATTAGTACATTTTAGCACTTCTTTATGACGCAGCAGCTTTAATAGTGTCTTTTTTTTTTTTTTTAATGCAACATAGTTAATATGGCTCCTAAATCATGAGTTTTGACAATGATCATGCTATGCACAAACACTTGAAATTAGAGTTACCTGTAAGAAAGGATCACTAATGCCTGACACATCATGTTCAGGAGAATATCCAGACATGATTAGGTTCTTCAGGATTCTCACCAACTGTGGAACCAGCTACAAAAAGAGCAACAACAGAAGACAAAAGAACACGAGTCAAAATATCTGGATCTCAATTTTATACTTCAATCTTCATTCAATTAGAAAGCTAATAATGACAGTGGCAATCAGTCAAATTCATAAAGAGCAAAAGTGTTGGGGCTTTGAGGTAGAGTAGTACTTTTAAATGTCAGGTGCCTGAATTACCTAATTTTAAGTCTGTGGCTGTGTTGATCTAACAAAAATATCAGGTTAGAACTTTGAAAGTAAAAATAGTCTGCATACACATTTCCATCACTTGCCAAAATAATCAGATGGATATTTAAGATCTCACTGTTAAATATAAATGTTATAGTTGAATGCAATGCCAACAAAAACGTAATTATCCAAATAAACTCACCACAATTATAAATTTTCTAATCTTTCAATTTCAGAAATGGGTTATCAAAATGTAACCTTAATAGAAGACTCCATCATAACAGGAAACAGTTTGCCATCTTATCCAGCAATAAAATAGATCTTTTTGTACTGAGTTTTTACTGTGTTTATCTTAAATAATACAAAACCTGGCTGTGGGGAAACTGCTAATCCAGTGCTTTGAAATTTACAGATGTCATGGTGACCATACCATGGTGACTAAGAGGTTTGAATTTCTCAGGCCTACTTTTTCCATTTTAGTTTTGCTTCAGCCTCCTTCCAGCTTTTCTTTTATACTAGTCTGAAAATGTTTCAGTCTAAATCACTACACAGGGTCCACAGAGATGAAACTGATATAAATCTTCTCCTCTACTGCAGGTATGCCAATATAAGGCAACCCAAAATGGGAGCAACAAAAAGAAAATCAACCTTTGTACTTTTCTGTAACAAGACATCAACAACACTATGATTGCCAAACTCTTGCTAAAGACAAAACCACCTGTGACACAGATACAGTGAATTTCATCTGGTTCTGGTGACGTCTGTGGCTAACGTGAAAACACACCCACCCAACTGCTTTAAAATAGACAGTGATCAAATGAGTTGCATATTAGGCAAATAATGACACTCAAAACAATAGTGAGAAATGTATCTGACAAAATGGAGTAACTCTTGTATAATATTCAAAACACTGACATAGTAATGACCACTGTACAAGTTAAAGAAATCAAAATTAGAAATTAAACACAACATGACATTACTCAACACAAGTTTGATTACATCTGGGGTGACTGTGAGGAGTGATTACTATTTATAGCATGCACCAGCTATGAGATCAGAATGCACTCTTACCTTCTCATTCTAACACAATGCAGGAATTGTAACAAAGACAAATGACAGAAAAAATATGAGGTAGATGTTAGGGAGGGGAAACTGGAAATCATTCACTTTCAGAGAGCTTAAAATAATGTTTAGATCATGAGCATGAGGAGTGGTGCTTCTGGCACAGTATTGTTACACCTGGAGGAAGAGAGGTACAGTAGCAGTTGAAATACAAGAGGAAAAGACAGTGGTAGGAGATAAAGGATTGAGACATATTTTGAATGTAGAGGAAACCTATAGCGCAATCCAAACCTCAGCATGTTTGACTAGCTTAGCTTTATCAAAAGGAAATGTGTACTTAAAGGGAGAATGAAATGTGGAGTGAGCTTAAGACAAATGCATAACTAATTCCTTTGAGATCATTTGGGTAAGAATATGGGTTTGTACCTTTCTGAAGTGGGCCAGCATGTCAGGACTTCTTTCACACATCTCAGTGAGGAGGACAACGGATGTATGTAGAACACCTGGAGAAATAAGAAAATAAATTTTACTTTCTTTGAATGTGTAGACCTAAAAATAAAAAGTGGGGGTACAGTTACAATAGCTGCATCTACATTTCAGTACACAGTCAATTTAAATAAAAATAAATTAATATCCTCATACAGAGAAAAACAAACTATAATAAATACATGGTAGCAGTGCAGTTACAAAAGCAGCACACGTATTTCAATTTCTTTCTGATAACCACATAAATCATAATCACATTGCAATCATTACACATTTAGCTTAACCTCTACACTCTTCCTGTTGTGTACAAGGAAGATTAGTTTGTCCACTTCATCTGGCAAAAGTGAACTTCTCATTTTGTTCACAATGTAGCAGCCTTTCAAAAAATGTGCTCTGTCAGTTTCAGTGGACGGAAATCAAAGGTAGTATTCGGCTGCAAATGACAGTTTAGGGGAGCTGCCACCATGCAAGTGGGTCAAACTAGACGTTTGTCGTGTCTCTCAAATACTGCTCAATTTCTATTCATGGTACCTGTGCCACTGTGGTTGGTATGTTTCAAATGACACATTTGACACTCAGCTTTTGTCTCGTCATTGCTCAGTTTTAAGTGTCCCCACACAGCTAAAGTCTTCAGCATTTTGGCTTCCTTTTAACAGCCACTCACTGCCATGCTGTAGGTCTCTGCCAGTTCAATACTGACAAATTACACAGAAAATCATATGAGGTGCTAGCAAACATACAGTATGATTAATCCTATAGGACATCTGGTAACAGCATCATACATGTGTAACACTTTCACATAGGCTAATCATTTCCCAGTGACCTGATCTAAATGTTGTAAGGTTGAAAACTCATATGGGGAACAGTAGTGGTGGCTGAGCTCTGAAGGCAAACAACACAGTCATAACTATTTCTTTATATAAAAAAATGCAGATAATTCAGTTTATGACAGACTCATTAATTCTACTCTCTGGACATGAGCTGTCCAGCTTTTCTGAAAGCACAGTAAGTGGCATGAAATAGGATGAAGACTACATTTGTATAGCACAACCACCTTTCCCCATATGACTGACTAACAGTTTATACTTACCGTGGTTCTTCTCACTCAGCAGGTTTTTTGTGGCTGGGAGGAACATTTCCATGAGTTCTGGAACCTTTCTGATGACATGAACTGCACACAAAGCCGCCTGTCAACAAACATGCAGACATCAGACAACTGATGAAGAACACAGCCCAAACTTCAGCACATTATTTACCTTCCTGAAGATAAGTGTACTATTCAAAACATACATGCCTACATTTTAATTCATGAGGAGTTAACCACAAGTATTTCGAGTATTTGTATAAACAGGACAAGAAACAGCAGGGCTAGATTCTTAAAATCCCAAGATACCTCTTTGCATTTGTGCATCTCTCATGTACATTTGTTCTAAATGTTTTGTGTAGGCAATGGTTAATTGTTGTAATTGGTTCAGTTAAAGCTGGGGTAAGGAACTTACAGAACTGGGTGGACGGAGAATTTTAAAACGTCTAACCTCAAGATTCCTCCCTCTCCCTCTCCACTGAGCTTCAGCCCTGCCTCTTAAACCTCCCTCTGCACATGAGGATCATGGATATGGAGAATAGAAACTGTAACCTTGGCAACAGCTAGTTACTTTGGCCTCATTTCATTATCTTTTTATCTTTGAAGAAATAAACAATCTGTGCAAAAATAGTGATTCTGAAGAACAATAACATTAGCTTCAATTTACTTTTTTAATTGGGTAAAGTTAGCACATAATTTCAGTAGATAGACTGTAAAGCCAGGAAAGTAGCAGCTTGCTTTTATCTGTACTTCTTGAAGACAAACTGGTTGAAGAGGGAGCTGTGGCCGAGGCACCGGGCAGGAAGGAGAGCAGTGAATGTGGAGTGACAATTTAAAAACATAGGACTACACTTGAATACTTCTGTAACTACAGTAGTCTATGTTTCCAAACAAATACTACTAGGAACAAATGCAGTGCCTGGATCTACAGCAGACTGTGTTGGATTAGTGTTTTGGTTGGGACCACTGCCTGACGTCTTCCGTCATCAGCTAGCTGATACCCGTTTTTCCTCTACTTGTATACAACTTTACTTGCTGCGTTTCTTAGAGTTTTTAAATTGTAAATAGTTAGCAATATCTCACAAATGTCATTTTGAAGGAGCTATTCTCATATCCTGAAAATAAACATTTATGTAATTTTACTATTACTCGTACTTTTAATAATTTTACAATAAAGGGAGATACCTAGTGATAGTCTAAACAGCTGCCAGTAGCTAACACGAGCTAGCCAGCTGCTGTACAGAACACAGGTGTTTATCTGATGTAAATGAATCATTAAGATTTAAAATCATTTAATCCTGAATTTGTGAACCAAAACTGAATCAAATGTGGGTGAATTCATGCCGAGATGAAGCCTTGATAATGAGGCTTACCTTTTTCCTCAAGTAGGAGTTGGATGTTTTGAGCAGCTTCTCTACCTCGCCTGCCAGGTCACGACACATTTCTGAGGAACCCATGCAGCCCAAAGTGCACAAGGCCAGGCCCTGGACGTATTGTGTGCTGTGATTCAAGTCACTGGGGTGAGAGAAGAGAGTTGAACAAGACATGGACATACACAGTGTTAGTTTTAACTGGAATTTTCTAATTTAATTAGTTAGTTAGTTAGTTGTTAGTAGTTAGTGAAGCTGACTGTGCGAGCGTTTTGCACATCTGACTGGGAAGGTATCATCAGAAAAGTCATTCTGCAGAGCTCGACTTACTGTATAAACAGCTACAGCCTGGGGGAGCTTTACAATAATTCATTACAGTGATCAGCCAATAGAGCAACACGGAGTGGTGGTTTGATATAGTGGTTTCATTTTATCAATAGCTATGACGAACAGGTGTCAGAACGACAACACAAAGTGTATCATAGCTGCTGCGTATGACAACCAAGTCTCCTAACTGCAGCCTACACTTCCATAAGCTACAGCTAAACTACAATAACAAATTTCACGTAATTGCAACCCAATTTTCTGTTAACAGGATGGTCATATCTTCACAGTGTACCTATAGACCTGTCAGAGAGTCCATGCCAAGACTGGTCCACCCCAACATTAAAACCACCAGATAGTATTGATATTGTTACTGATTGGTGAACAGATGTATACTAAAGATAGCATGGTACGAGTTGTGAGGGCTCCGGTACTGAGCTTTGCAGTTGCGGGTTTTGCATAAGTGGACCCATGTGAAAGATTAAAAAAATTCACGGACACAGGATTTGCATGTTCAAATGTATGCATGCAAATAATTTTAAAAAGAAAACAACGTTCATAATATTTTATAATAATATTTTTTAATTATACAGGTCAACAAATTAAAAAAATTGTTATCTGAATAAAACTGAATGCCTTTAATTAAACTTCACACGCTGAGCATGATGGTGAAATCAAAATTTGTCTATCACATAAGGTTTTAGAGAGACAACTTTATTTTGCATTATACCCCGCATAGGGCATAATACAAAATTAATGATCTGGAAGGGAGAAAGCCGAAGGAATTATTGTAAAAGAGAACTGAGGGTTATGATAAAGTCTCAGCATCAAGTAGATGGTGTGTGCAAATCACCATTAGCTATAACTGCAGTAACAGTACAGTATACCGTTACTGCAGTTCATGAACTTCTTCTTTATTCTTATTTGATATAAACGTAATAATTGTGCTTGGAAAATGCAAAGAAGCAAAATCTTCAAAGCTTAAGATTAAATGTAAACAACAGATCTGGCCTCCACTTACTTTTTAATGCAATTTGTCATTAGTAGGTGGACGTCCTGCCTCTCATCCAACAGCAGCATAGCTCCCAAATAACCTATTCGTTTGTCAGTGAACTTCTGGGATGCGATCAGCTTCAGGCACTCCAGCTGAAAAACAAGTCACCTTGTCAGAAAACAATCTACGTTTATGAACAATATCATTAAAAAGCTCTGTCCATGCATTTTGTCTACGTAATCATTCTCTCATCATTGGCAAACACACCTGCCCAAAGTGTGCCGGGTAACCCAACATGTGCATATAAAGTAGCTTTGCCACATTTCTGCAACGGTATGTATTGTCCTCCTCTCTGAAGGATGAGCGGATAGCAGCACACTCTTTCTGGATCATCTCACGCTCCTCTGCCTGGGTCCGTGCTGTCCGGATAGTCCGGATCAGCTCCCGCAGTCTGATCGGAGCTGGCATTCTCTGGAAAAAAAAAATTAAGGAAAGAAACAGGTTGATGCCTTATGACTTAGAATACACCACACCAAAAGAGAAAAGCTGCACTACAGATTAAGATGTAAACCAGACTTCTTCCCATAACCAGGTTTCACCCTGCACTCAGGGTACGTGGGGCAATAAATTCTTTGTGTTTTGGGTAAACAGGCAACTTTATAAAACACAGATATAGAACGATATGAGATATGATATGATATATGATATAGATGTAAATTTAGGAGTCAAGTTGATAACTATTCCATGTAGAGCCACATTTCTTAATAGTATTAAAGGTGCAAAGGAAAAGAAGAATAGCAGGTGAAATTCCATTCCCTCACAGAGAAGCTTCTGAGAGCCACAGGAAGAGGTTTAAATATTTACAAGTACATGTTTATTGTTAGAAAAAATACTGCTGTGTTCACATGTGCTAAAAAATAATTACTCAAGTAAGAAACTCATTTTTCACTGAATCTAAGATGGACACACGTTGATAGAGCAGGACAAGTTATTCATTTTTGAAAAATGAACCTAGAAACAGACAACTAAAGAAAATATGATGGTAAAGATGGTAAATAATAAGATAAGATCGTGGGGAATAATAAACCACAGCTTAGCATATCTTAAATGAACAGGAAGACACTACATTTATTCTTTTCTTTATTCATTTATTTATTCTTTGGATGTGTTGTGAAATCTCTTTCATTCTGCCTTAGCTTTTATTCACTATGTTTGTGTGTGAGAGCAAGTCAATCATTTTTAATATGGAAAGAAAAGTTGTATTCTCTCAAAATGAATGGATTAGACACAAATATATTAATCTGAAAAAATATGAATACCACCAAAATGTAAAAGCTGTTCTCAGGTGTTTCATTTAAATAATAAAACCACATATAGTATTTCAATGCGATCTGACATCTTGATTAAAATTGTTAAATCAAACAGGAATGTTATGAATGGTGACTTCTCTTACTTAAAAGGGGTACATTTTGTCTCCCTTCTTATGGCAGCTTTTATCTGCTACCATGCAGCACACATAATTAAACTGCTACAGCAACAGACACGATGGTAATTACTTGTCGAGCTAATTCATTTCCTTCATCTAACTACCCAGTGCCAAAGTGGTGGTAGACAGAAACACAATGCATTTGGACATAGCAGAGACCTGAAAAGAAAAATCTTATGTTGCAGTATCTAGTGGATGACGTTGCTCCAGTAGACAGTGTGCAGAACAGTGAGACTGCAATGACAAATACGTCATAAAATCCTGTCTTTAAACTTAACTGACTAGCTTCCAAAGTTGATTATAAGTTTTTCTTTAGCTTTATTGTCTAAGTTAGTTTCTGCTAGACAACTACTATACAACACAACACACCATCCCTCTGACTGTATAGGTTTCATACTATCCATCAGTGGGACATGTTCGAAAGGGATGTTAAATGGAGTTTATTAGCCTAGTGCCTTTTTCCTCTTATAATCTGCATTTTCAGTATATGCCGCAAAATACCAAAACAGGTTTTTATTGTTGTTCCATTGAGCTCATTAAAATAATCAATACGCAGCGCACGTGTGCTGTAATTGATCTAGGTCATGAGTCAAAAAAAAAGAAGGTAAAATCAGTTTAACAAAGACTTTAGCAGGTGTTTCCTACAAGTTTAATGGAGAAAGGTTAGTAGGATATTAAACTGTAGAAGCAACATTGAGCAGTGGTCGGCAACAGGTTGTTTCTGCTTCTAACTAACAAACATTAATTCCATGACCAACCAACGACCTAAACGCATTTTTATAAATATACAAATATTTGTTTCATAATTTATCACAAAAAACATTAACAGGGAAAATCATTAAATACACTGCATCGATATACAAAATCATTGCTCACAACTTGAAATTACAAAAACTACATAAATTTATTAAATGTTATACAAACTTCAGCTGACTCAGGTAAATTAATAAGGTAAAATTAAATAGCCATGCTATCAGTATAAGCCTCAACTGTTATACATAAAAACATGTTGCCGATGCTGTTCTCACTACACCCATGCCATTACCAGAGCACCTTACATGTTGGGAGGGAGGTAAGTCCCACATAACAGACTCAGAAAACTTCCTAACCATTTATAGATTAGGTCACTGATGAATAAGCGTTAGCTTTTTCTTTACCTGGTTGACTGTTTTTTAAACCATCATACTATGGCAGGTGCAATATTTTAACCCAAAACGCCTTATCCCTTCTTCTCATTAACTGTTGCTGACAATATCAAATGAACTTCTTTGAAACTGTGCCAGTTTACTGAGAGAAATAAGGGTCAAGATACAGAGGGAATGAGTTGATCCTTTGTTGACTAAGGTGGCAGTTTGTAAAGAACCTAAGAATTCACTGTGATTAAAGAGGAATGGGGTCAGTGGTCACTCTTTAATAAAGAGAGATCTAGAGATCTACTGTCTGTCTTAACACCATTTAAATTACATGCACTGAATGGACCTAGTGTTAGACTTCATAAATCATAGCTCATTGTGTCTTGCTGTGTTTATAATGAAATGTGGACACAATAAAGAAGGTAAATCCTGCTTCTGGTGAGAGCTAATTAAATTACAGTTCCTCATTCTTGTAGTCGTCATACAGCAGCACATTCTTCTGCAATCAAAACACAACATTTTTTAGCATCTATAATTACCTTTACATTTTATTTCTGGGAAAGAGGAGAAGACAAAGCTTACAGGGAGGAGTTGAGCACATTCCAAGTAGAATGAATACAGGATCGGAGAGTTGTGAGCTTATTCAATAGTTGGGTAGCAACAGACTAGGTTTCACTCACCAAGGTCATCTTTGCTCAGCCTTACTTTAAAGACAAAAGGGGAACTGTTCTGTTGTATTTCCATATTACAGACTAAAATCTTGACCACACAGATGAGTTACTAAATCCCATTCAGAATGTGCTGAATAAAATGATTTACTACTATCTGGGATAGCTGGCCCAGGTGTGACAATGACAACAGGTGGAGGTCCACCCAAAAGTTAAGAAAAGGCAGAAAAATTCAGCGTGTGTCCAAAAGGAGAGATCTAATCATAGGTGCACAATATCTAGAATGATTACATCCTAAGACCTCTATATTTTTGCAAACAACTATCACAAATTAATCAGCAATCATACAAAACAAGTTATACCCACAAAGCCATGATACAGGATTGCAGTAAATTGAGAGAGATGCTTATTAATCACTGACACATGATATCATTAGTTTTCTTATACTGGTCTACTCTGTATGTACTGTCAAATGTTCATAGCAAGCTTCTCCTCTCATGAGATTTGGAGAATCTGCCTATATTAGCTTTCAGAGCCTCACAACCAGCAACAGGCAAAAAGCATGCCACTCCTTCCTTTACTACAGGGAGCAGTCAAACTGAACAGTCAGACATATAACATCAAGATATAAAACACAATTTAGAATTGTTTTACATTAGATCACTGTAAAGCACAGATTTAGAAAACTGCGTCCTTTGCTGGGGCTGAATTACACAGTTACACTAGACAAAAAGATCATAAAACAGCCAAAAGATGAAAAATATACAGAGCTGCCACTGGGGAGAAACATTTCCCTACTCAATTCGACAGGCTCCTGCAACCTGTACTTCATGTTTTTATTTCCAAGTAATCAGCTTTGCATTACTACAAATAAATAACACAAATCATAAATACAAAACACTAAAGATCAAAGATTAGCAACGGTATCAAAATGGCACTGTGTCAGCTTTTACATTTATACCTATATCCACATTTAAATGTTGAGCCCTGAACCTTATTAGAAGATATGAAATAGATTTGATAGTTAAAATATCATGACCAGCATTTAGACCTTATGGAGTGGCCCACCCAAACAGAATGTGAAGAGTGTTAATCTGCCAGATATTTAGATTCATGTTCAAACCCTAATTAGCTCTGGAACACAACACTGTTACATCTATAAATCTCATTCTGAATCTGTATAAGTGAAATGTATGTGAAATTACTCAAAGTATATGTCGAACGTCTGGCAGTCAGCAGAGACAGCCAAGAGATATTACTGAGCTACATTCTCACTACTTGGCAATCACGTGAATTAATAGCTGAACCTGTAGAGACTCTCAAGCTGCAACCAACAACAGATGGTAACGTCATGGAGGTCCAATGAATAACTAGCTGAACGCAAAAAAGGGTTAATGTCCCCAGCCCTAGACATGCTCATCTTGTTGCTTTCAAAGTGCTGCTTCTGTTAACCTGTACAAATAGTTATCAATTTGGCACAGTTGGGCTGCAGACTAGCCAGGAGGTAAATAAACCAACACGTATGCTGAAAAACAACTATTAACATTAGCTCATTTAGTATTTTCTCTCCCTCTGAGAAAGTAAACAATAGATGGAAAACTTTCAGAAATTATCAAACAGCTATTGCAAAAGTCAAATGAGTTATCAAATAATAATAATAATGATAACAATGACATAGTCTCCTTGGGGAAATTGTTGTTGGACAGCTGTTATTCAGTGCATGTCAGCACTACTACTGGGTTTTGGTGTCTGGTCCAAAGACACCTCAACATGTAGCTAAGAGGAACTGGGAATCAAACTACTGACACTGGGGTTGGTAGATGACTGCTCTACCAACTGATCTACAGCCTCCCCTGGTAGTAGTTAGATAGCAAAGTCTTTCTGAGAATGTAGAGACATAGTGGAGAAAACTGAATTTAGTTACAGGAAGCAAAATACTTAATTCCTGGTATAAATATATTTTTCTGCTACATGAATAACTGCGCCACTGTAAAATAAAGTTCTACTTGATGCACCCAACCAAGTAGGTTTTAGCAGAAAGAATAGCAAGTCATCATGTTATCAGACTTAATTATTTATCATCACAGCACAACTTTAGATTGCCTTGAAGTCGGACATGTCTTCAGCAGAGGTAGATATTACACAACTATGTAAAACTCTGTTACTAGCACAGGTGTCAGTTTATATTTTGCAATAGCACCCCTTCTACGTAAAGGAGACCTACAGGAGACATATAGAGCATCTGTCAACGATGTACATGAATCACCCATACTGTATGTGACGATCATTTGCCCACTTCCTACCTCCAGGTGACTTCCTTAATGTCAACCCTGCTAATAGAGGTCTGAAAACATGTATTCCTGAATGGCACGTTATTAAAAAGGTGTAAATCTTAATGTTTTCATTCCAATGGGCTGTCAACAGCACGTAGATCTCTAGGTAGAAATGAAAATTCAAGTGCAAACTATAGCAAAAACTAGTTTACGTCCTTAACGTACCAAGCTACCTATCGTTAGCCTCCTGGATATTCAAATGCAACGTTGACTTAAGGCTGAAATGTTTACCGTTGGTAAAGTGTTAAAGTCTGGTATCTTTAATAAGCTTTCAGACAAATGCCAAATGATAGTCAAGTAAGCATACTACCCATAGCAAGTCACCCATACTAGTAACTTATACAAGACTATTTTCAGGAAAAGTGCAACACACTGGGTTGACACCACAACAGTAGGTTCACCTTGGCTGACATTATTTCGTTAAATAGAGGTTTACATCAACAACATCAGACAATATTGTCGAGCTGAAACGAGAGGCCATTACGGGCTGGCATGACACCTGAATCTCATCGTCGATTGATCAGGACATATTGCAGTTTGGGCCTTCTTAAGCATTTGGATTATCAAGCTAGCGAGTGCTTTGTGGCGTTAGCTAGCTACCTGACCAGTCATTTGTTTCTCTATTACCTAATACGAATACTATATAACTTAAAGGCAAACTGCACTTGTATGAGCTAGCTAGAAATCTAAAAACTATAAATCTGATATTACATGTTGTCACGCTGATTACGTTATGTGGACAACCATAGATGACTACTGAGCTCCACATCCCTAGCACAGCAGGTAGTTAGCAAGGCTAAAGCCTTATGCGAGCCATGCTAGCTAACTTAGCTGCTGACAGGCACAACCCCGGTGCACTGAGGGCTGCGACTTCCTATGCAGCGCCACAGTGAGAGTTGTCAACGTACACCCAATCAAACCACCCATCATTATTCACACGTAAAGGCATTTTCATACATTTCTGGCGACATGTTATCCTTAGAATATACTTACTAGCCGTAGTGATGGCAGGAATGACTGGAATCGTCTCTATTAGCAATGGAGGGAGGGAACACACTAGACATGCAAAATGGTGGCTACTCCAGCCTCAGCACATCTACCGCAGGCGGAGGGTTACACTGACATATCCCAGAGGCAGCTGAAGTTTATCATCAACGTACAGTAACGTTAGCCCGAGCCACAGCTCTTCTGCAGTCTGTGCCTCTGCCTGAGACTCCCACCTGATATGCAAGTGTTCACTGGACACCATGGGTAACAGTTCTATTCAATGTCTTCACGACCACGACAAATATAGCTAGGTGACCGTCCTGTTGATCATTTGCATGTTGGTGTCTCGCTGGTAAGCTGCTCGTCTTCCGTCGTCCTCGCATTGATTATAAAAAGGGCTAACGTTAGGCTCGTTAGCCAGCTAGCTAACATTATCGCATTGATTTCATTGGCCGTTTGATTCAAAACAAATGTGCCTAACCTTGCTTTCAGTTTGCAGGTTAACGCATGTTATGTGTCACTTCTTATGCAAGCGCCGTAAATGTCATGACATGATGAGATTATTTTGTTGAGACGGCATATTTTCGCTCAATCTTGCGGAGGAATACATTCAACACTAACAATTGTCGTGCTGCGGTCCATTTACTCGTGGCAGTCAGTGATGACGACTACATGTAATTTTATGACATAGCAGTCCAGTGGCTCACAGCGCCACCTAGTGTTGGTACTGTGCTGTCTAAGAAATTATTCTCTAGTAGTTGGGATTGATTCATTGTTTATTAACTCTTCGATAATGGACCGCATCGTGTTTGGTCTTTAGTAGCGTTATAAAAGCATTGGTGGATACAGATAGTGTTTGGAATAAGATTTATTTATTTTTAACAAGCAAGTACAAGGAATTCAATGCGGTCTCATGATACTGTGTAGTGGGATTGTACTATGTAGGCTACATATTAGCATGATTAGTGTGCAAATAATGAAAATATAGATAAATATTAATGTGCAGACAGCTATAAATGAGAGAAAATAAGTAAAAGCTGTACATTTAAGTCAAATTAAAATCCAGAAATACAAAATAATCTAATAAATAAACAGCGCTGAATAGAACAATATGACAGAACAGACCTACACAGTGCAGAACAGGCAGTTTTATTATGTGTGTCAGACACAAAGTATTATGATGAACCTGAAACAAAAGTGGGGTGAAAATTTGTGTTCACCTCTTTAAAGATGAAGCTGAGATGGTAACATGTATTGAGACGTGATCAAATGTAAAAGGCAGATAGAAATAGCATATTTGTTAGCTGTAATCAGTGAAAAAACACAACAACAACATTGTGTAATAAAAAGCAGCTGTTATAAAGGACAAAAATGCAACAAGTTCCCCAACTTTGACTGCAACTGCAGTAAAATGTATGGTGATTGTTGTTTGTGCTGTTACAAATGACCTGTAACATCATATTTCACAGAGGAAAGTCTTATGACCCTAGGATTAGATGCAGTAATTGCAATGTGATGTGAGGACTTAAGTTGAGCCTGTTGCTCATATTCATTGAGTCTCTTTTTGTTAAAATTGTAACACTGAACCAATCAAGGTTTACAACCGCCCAGGTGAACAGGGAGTTTGCAGGATGAGTGGTCACAGGTGGAAATGACCTTCTTACATCCTTCCAGTTGTTTCCATGCAAACAGTTTAAATCTGATCCAGTTATTAGATTTGCTTTGACATGTTTAATCATCAAGTGGCATGTCTAGTTCTTTGAGCTCCCGTTTTACATCCTGTTTCATACAAGAAACTTTTACTTCTTGAACATTTTTTATAACAGTGGGAGCTTTTTTTTTAAAATTTGTCTGTCAACAGTTTTAGCCTGTTGACAGACAGACATGTACTGTGTTGTTCGTCTAAAATGGCTTTTCCTATTGAAAATGCTATATTTTCTTTAGCCTCAAGAGTTTTTCTGAATTGTACACAGCACAAAACTTAGTCTTCAATTAAACCTTGTGTGTGAGTGTATGAATCAACGTTTTGTCAGTGTTTATTCAAGCCCACACCCATGAAGTCATTTTTTTTGTATTTTTGAACTGCCAGCCCAGCGGCTTATCATCTGGGTGAACAAACAACACTCCTATCAGCACTCATCCACTCTAGAGGCCTTGTTCACACAACAGGAATACAAAGTTACCCACATAGCTCTACCGTGTAAAACCTGAGAGTTAATTCAACCAAAACATATTTTCTTAATTATTCCTTGTGGTAAATAGTGATGATGATTGTTTTGGATTGATGTGGTCAGGTTTTGACATATTGACATCTTGCTGAAACCACAAATCTAGATTTTAATATAAATATATAATAAAACAATTCAACAGCAACGTGGCTTCACAGAACCAACTTTATGGTTTCTGTGAATAGTGCATCCTATCAAAAACAGATTTTTCCTAATGAGACACATCTCGGATAATATTCACACTTGAGCTCTCATTATCTGCCGGTATTAGCTTATTACAGATGTTTCCAGTAGTAACTAACAAAAAAGTACAGTATAGATATGTAAATAAATATTTGTGGTCATTTACAGTGTTGCCATGTCTTGGTTTATCCGCCAGAGAGCACTGACATTTTTTTCTGTTCAGGTGTAAAATCTTCTGTTTAGTACTAATAACCAAATCAAGGGATCATTACAAAATATTTTATATTGTACGCCAGGCTTTAAGCTACGCTGGATGATTTGTGTATTTGCGTTCAGGATATTTTAGTATATTATAATATTAAGTATATTTTACTAAAGCAAATGAGCCCTCGGATATATTGTGAACATATTCAAACACTTCTGGGTGTTATGACTTACCACTAAAACACCGATGTCGGTTTTCCTCCCACACGACTTGAACGCAGCACAGTATCTTTAGCAGGAACTCCCTATCGTCCCCGCACATCCCACAATGCTGTTCGGCCTGGCTTCTTCGCTTTTACGTTAGGGATCAGCTGTGCTCGGGCATCGCCGCAGTGGACGCACGGCTGCCAGCGGCTCGGGATCGGAGCGGCTCGGGGATGCTCGGCGTGCCCGTGTTCGGGTTTGGACATCATTTTAAACCCCCTGTTCGGCTGGAGACTGGATTTTTTTTATACGGCTGCAAGGATGTGACTTTTATGTTTGCGGTTTTTTATTTTTTTTACCCACGTAAATGATCCCGACTCTGCAGATCGAGCAGATAATTTGATGAGATTTCTTTTATTATTTTCTTCATCATCTGTCCTGTCAGTGCGGAATACACCTGGACTTGTAACCTTCCGGGTTTAGGAGGAGATTTTTTCTTTTTTACCGGGAGTGGGCAATAATATGTCCAGGCGAAAACAGACCAACCCGTTCAAAGTTAACTGTAGGTATTCCAGGTATTGTCTAAGACAAGTTGACGAGTTTTTTTTAATCCATGTCACGTCCATTATCCGCATATTCTTTGGCTGTTTGATAGGATTGTGTTCTTTCAGCTGCAGCTTGAAACAGACTGATACAGGGAGGGTTCCTTATGACATGCCATCACATAGACTACTCTATATTCCATAGGCTGTTCAAAGTATGTTAACAGCATAGATTCAGATATGTTTGGGTTTGCATTAAAACATTTTCTTGTCAGATTGGCGATAATATTTCACTTTCATTTTGGCTTTAAGTTTGTGAGAATACATCAAAATACTTTAGATTTTTCTTGTCATTATTCTTTGTTGTCCCACTGAGGAGTTACGTGAACATACTGATGCATGTATGGATACAAAAGTAAATCCAGTAATTGAGCTGAACTATGAGCATATTCAGTACAAATAAATCAGGATCTGTATAAAGTTTAAAAATGTGCAAATGAGTAAATGTCTGGTCAATATTTAATACTTAAAAGTAGCTGTTGTTACTCATCAACTCACCAAGTGTTAGATATAACAGTGCTCATCACCTTTACTGCCTGCAAAACACAAAGTGCACTCTTGATGCACACTCATATACAGTTAATATCTCTCCTTCTCAAATTGATAATGTGTGCAAACTTTCAGTAGCATCCTGCGACACAAGTTATTTATGCCATCATTTCTGTTTTTTCTAAGAAGCCTTGTGATAGTATCTTCCTCTAGTTAGCCTGTGTGTCATGGCTTGTGGCTAACCATGTTTCTGGTTTCGGGATTTAGTGGTGTCATGTCTGTAGTTTAACTTAGCAAAAAATGTCATAGGTGTGAAGAAGAAGCAGATCTGCAGTCATGTCACAGTGAGCATATTCTTAGACCGTGATCAGAGAGAACAAGCATTTCAACTTTTACGCTCTGTGAATCTGCAAAGTGCCAGCTGAGTTTGCTCTGTCATATCAGTTTCAGTACACGATTACAGGAAAGTAATACAGAGCATATATTCTGCAAAGCTAAGAAAAGAGCAAGCAACTCTAAATATGTGAGAGTGACTGTTGTTTCTGTTAGTTCTTGTCTGTTTTAGAAAGAGATATCTGCAATATTAAATATTTATATTATTTCTCTTACGTGTTATAGATCTAATGATTAATTGATTTATTGAAAAAGTAATTAGCAGATTATCATTAATGAAAATGTGGTAGTGTTAGTTGCAGCTTTCCTGTGTAGCACCACTGTTCCACTACCATTTTATTAGTATATTCAAATGTTGACTTGCACTATACAGAATTAATTTTATTTTAGCAGTAGCAATTCTGCGGAGACCCATGATGTAGATATGTTGTTGCTGTTCCTCCCTGTGTCTCGGCTTTTGGCCTACTGCTCCTGAATCCCCTTGTTGGTGGTCAGCAAGTTGACCTCATAAACACGCCTCAGTCCACAGAGGGAGATTGCCCAGTGTGATCCACGAGTGTTACATATGCTGCACCCCTTGTTTCTAAACAGTTTGTTAAAAACTGCCTTTGAAATAAGCCTTGCACTTGCAGCTGCAGTAATCCCTGTGAGCTAATGAGCTCATTCACTGCTATGTAATATATCTGCAGGAGTCCAGAGTGGAAGCAGAAAACCCTCCAGGGGTCCTAATACAATGTAATATTGTCATGTGTTAGTGCACTTCCTGCTGTGACAAATGCCATAACATTTTTTAGACAGACAAGCGACTGCTCCTGAGGTGTCACTGTAGTGTGAGTTGAGGCACTTGATTTTGTACGTTGACTTCCCTCTGCCCTGCCTTGATTATTTTACCTGTTTTTTCTTATGGGGTATGAATTGCATGCAGGGAGTCGTCCCCCTAGAGAGGGTCAGACCAGACAGACAGACTGACACACCAGACAGGCAGGGAGACAGTCTGACAGGCAGGCTGACAGACACACAAAGACACACACACACACACACACACACACACACACACA
>JAUBNQ010000017.1:7207343-7229675 GCA_032353495.1 Ctenopoma kingsleyae | reverse complement strand
TGCAAACTTGACTTGTTCTTGAAATTGTATTATGGTTTCATTCATCATCATATTATCAGCAAATCCTAGTGCATTTCTCTAGTAATTAAACGTTTTATTCCATCACACAATTTTATCTTCATTGGAGAATTTATATACAAGAATAAAATGGTCAATGCTGCAAAGAAAATATGAGAAAAAAGAATCAAATCAAAATGATGCAAAATTAATATACAAATTCAATACTGACATAAACCATACACCCATAATATTAAAGCAAAAGATTCAAACTCTAACTGGTATTTATTTCTATAATCACGTGGTATATCCAGTTGTTATTTCTCTTACGCTTACTCTTAAACTTATATTTCCAGGTGGGCTCAGCTTATTTTACATACACAGATATGGTGGTAACAGGGGTCTGGGGACGCTTGTTTCTCTCTGGCCAGTCACAACAGTCCATTACTCAAAATACCTACTGACTGCTACTGTCCTTCCGTCTCCAGGGCCATTCCACACTTCGGGCATCACAGGACTCCAGCACACTATTAACATGGATGGCAGGGACGAATTCACTGAAGACAGTGAATGCTGCAGCAACAACTCCCAGGAAGTCCACGGGCAGGATAGCATCTCAGGTACAGGATAGATGACAGGACAGGACAGGGAAAGACCGGATGGACTCTGTAGGAACGTCCTCGGACTGAGGGGTGTTAATGAGAGTAAGCCCTGCTCTGTGTTCTGTTGTCTGTCTGTATTGATAGGGCTGTGTTTGCCTCCATAGAAGACAGCGATAGTGACCTTGACAACCACGGTGAAGACTCATCCTCCAACACCTCCACTGACGACCACATGACCACCAAGAGAACGCAGTGCCGCTTACAAGGAGCGGGAGTCAAAGAGGTGAGTGGGCTGGTTACTCGCCTCAAAAAAACAAGCTGGGGTGATAATGGTGGTGTTTTCATTGATTGTCCCACCTGTCAATTATGTTGATGATGGTAGTTTTGATGCCTTTGACAGTATTTTGCCTAATCTTTAATTGGTTTGATTTCTGCTTAAAAAGCTGCATAATATGTCACTGAACTGTGAACGAATGGTCTGGCATGAACATTCAAATAAAACTCCACAAAGATGAATTGTTGGCAACGATCTGCCCTGCCTCTCTGTGTAGGTGTCCAGTTTCAGTTACACATGTGTATACATGTGGTTTATAAATGATTGTGTCACGACTTGTGTGGGCTGTGAAAATTATGAACCTATTAACTGGAGTTTTTTTTTTAAACCCTCAACCACCAGCTGAAACAGCAGTTGATGTGAATAATAATTTTGATGTAGAAGTCCACTCTGTTAAATGTGTTGCAGGAGCGTATGCTGCTGTAGGATTTGCTGCAGTTTCAACAGGTTTGAGTTACTGTCCATCTCACCGTGGGTTTCACAGCTGATGTGTTGCACAGCTGAAGTGTTGCACATGCTGTAATAGTAATAGCAGATCATTTGACAAAACTGCAGTGTGGATCAGCAGGAGCAGGAAGTGCTGATATCTTTTATATGTGACTGTGTACAGTGGTTCCTTCTTATCACATCATCTATTAAACAGTTAACTACAACTGGGTTTAAAATAGGTTGTGCTGCAGGGCACAGACTTACTGTATATCTGACATTCATTGTGTGTGAAGAAGTAGTTCATTTTGGCCCACTGACATCTCTTTTACGTTTCATTCCGGCTTCTGCGCTCACCCACATGCAGAGAACTGACACTAAAGAAGTCATAAACACATCAGAGAGCATTCACTGACAAACTTTAGCAACTAGCTTTAATGTCTGGCCAAAAAGTTACTAGAATGTCCCTAGTCGCTTTTTTTTAAGTTGCTGAAAAAGTTGCGTGAGTCATGTGACCACAGGCTCCACTGCCTAAACAGACATAGACATGGCTAATGAACAAACTGCACACAAATAGAGAATACATACATGTTTGTGGTCATATGATTGCACAGACTGACATCATTATTCCAGCAGTGCAGCATGAACCAAAACATGCGCAGCTAAGAAAAACAGAAAATAAATTCCACATTATTTACACAAAATTAAATTACACAAACTTTAAAGTCTACTTGTAGTAGACTGGTAGCATCCAATATGTTTTGTACTCAGGCCTTCTGTTTGAAAGTGTTTTGTTTTTCAGTTTGTGTGTGAGTCACATCTGTGACAGCACACAGCATCATGTCACTGCCTGTGAGTCACGTCGGTTGTGATCATTTTTCCCATTCACACACTTAACACATCATCATACAACACTTCTAGAAATGCTTCAGCTGGAAACGTGCAGCGAGTAGTGAGCCGATGAAGGTCCACTTCAGTCTGGTATAAAAATTCACTTACATAGTAAACAAACAGTGAATCTTCTACAAGTAAGAGCAAAAATGATTATACTTTTTATAATAGCTGAAAAATGTTTAATCTGCCTTTTACTTTTAAAATGGTTTAATATCGAGGCGCATTGCTTAGAAGTGAAATTGCAGGTGTACTTGCATTTGCATTTAACACTGGTTTTGCTCTAGAGATGTGTTTTAATGGTGTTTGGTTTCCCTCAGGAGAGCGAGGAAGGGGCAGACCACGGCAACAACTTTGTTTGTCCTCTGTGCACGCTGGATTTCAGCAGTCCTGAGAAGCTCATCTCCCATGTCTACCAGGTGAGATCAATATGTCTGAATGTAGCACAGGACCACGATGAAAACAAACCAGCTTTAGATCCTCATAGACTGTTTCTAATAAGCTAGTAGCTACCATCATCTTTACCTCTTCTCCGTTTTTCATGTAAATTAGAAATTGCAATGTTAGGGTTAAACACAACAGTATCAGTTTTGGTGTATGAGTTCGTACAATATTAGGTTGGTTACAGTTAAGTTGATTAAAAAAAATCACATTCCTTCCCTAAACAGTTGAAGGATTAAACAACAATTAGAGATACTATAATTACTGTTGCAGGATCATCTCTTCTTCCAGGCTATTTCTTGAATTTCACAGTAGTCCACACGTACACACACTCTCATTGTATGTTTCTTTATCAGTATCTGTGGCTGTGAAGTCTTCCTTCATATTCAGTAGCTGATTTATATTTCACTTACAGCATCAACACTGTATGGTTTTTTTGTTGTTGTTTTTTTGCTTTGTGGTTAACTCTTAAGTATTGTTGAGCAGTTACAACATCTTCTGTGTTGTTAACAGTGTGAACCACGTGGACTGTTGCACAAACAACAACATTCAATTTTAACTGTTGCAGTAGTAATTGAAGTTTCCTGACATTTAACCTTTACTTTAAAAATTAGCTCAAATATTTTACCTATATTTTTTAACAGTTCTCATATGTGTTGTTTACGTTCTTTAATGTTTTCCGGCTATGGTGTTTAGTTGACCTTCATAGTTGTTAAAATATAGAGGAAGAAGGGTTTCACTGGTTCTGCATTTCTATTATTAGTACAGAAATACCTTCCCTGTTGATGCCATTTTGTTTTAAATTTTAAGAACCAACTACAAGAAAAAAAATAGGCACTTATATTTTAATGTTAAGGTTATTAAAAAAACATGTCTTATCTTGTTCTGCTGTCTTTGACAGCACACAACTATGATGAGCAACACCAAGAGCTATGTGTGCCCAGTGTGTGGGCGAGCCCTGAGTTCGCCTGGCTCGCTTGGACGGCATCTTCTCATCCACTCTGAGGACCGCCTCTCCAACTGCGCTGTCTGTGGCACACGCTTCACAGACACCAACAACATTAACAGGTTCACCGCAACTCTACCGTATCTGTTGTCTCAGGTCATTAATACACATTGCGTTGCATTTTTAAAAAAAATGAATATGTTTACAGATGCTTTAGAATAAATGTTAGAGTTAGATTTTCTTAAAGATTTGGGGGGTTTATTCTTTATTTGACAGTAGAGTGAGATTGGAAACCAGGGCAGAGACAGATGGGCATGACATGCAAACAAAGTTCCTCCTACTGGGAATTGAACCTTTGACATAGCAGTTTTGTGGTACACATCTTAATCACTCAACTACCATAATGCTCTCTATTATAGACATAGTTACGTGATGATCTCAAAGTGTGTATTTTTATAAGCAGCAACATATCTTTAATTAAGCTGTTTACTTGTGTAAAAAATGTTAAGCCAGCTGCTTCCACAGTTTTTAAGTAGGTAAACAACATAATAAATACATATACAACACAGTTTATTGCTTTATAATACATTATTTGTATATAATTTATAATAATACAGTTGAATGCTTTATTATTATTTAAGGGTTGAGCAACCCACAATAGATTCCTTTTTCAGACATCACTGATTCAGCAGGAGAAACCATCTTAAATAGTGTTGTGTAAATGATTTTGATGGGGCGTAGTGAATGAGTTAAAAAATTAGTCATAAATTGCACTTCTCAGTCCTTCAAAAGCTGAATCTTTTGTTTGACTGGAGATGTTTCGTACATCCAAGAAGGTGGTCACATTTATTGAAATGTGTGCACAGCAAGTCTGAAAGAGTGAACAATGTATTCATACAGCACATTATAATTAATGGAGCAGTGGTTCTCAAAGTGTGAAGTTGAGCAGGTTACAGAACATGAGGGGTGAATAAAATTAGTACAGGAAAAGAGTCGATTTAGAAGGAGAGTGACGACATCTTCATTCACTCTAATAGAACAGTTTTTTTTATCTGTTTATTTGCTATTTAATGCTATATGAATCACGTGACTCAATGTCGCAACTCTTCTATCTCTGGGGCTCTGTACAAGAATGAGAAAGATTGAAAGGAAATAAATAAACATGCATGTTGCTTAGCAACTGCCATTACATTTTAAATTTAAACGGCACAGGCAAGGTCAGGACACACAGCGGAAAGAAGAATCATTATTAGAACCAGGTGTTATTTAAGATATGTACCAACATCAGTTTGAGTAAACTGCGCACAGATACACAAAAGCTTTATTTGTGTATGGAAAAGCCATTTGATGTTGTTATAGCCTGCTGTAGTTAATTGTCATCAAAGTGGCTTTTAAAGAATGTGGCACTCTTGCTTTTTCCCCTTAGTTTTAACTAGGTTAATAACAGTGTACTGAACAAGTCACACGTCACAGTGAGTTACTCATTTCTGAAACAAATAATTGGGGAAATGAGTAAGAAGAAATGAAAAAAGAAATGAGTCACCTTTCCTATTTAACATAATGGTTACAAATCATCCCAGTCCAAAGCAGCATAAAATATAAAGCCAAAACTGATTGTTTCTGTCTAAAGATATGTGGCAGTATGACTTTTGGTAGATTCCTAATAAGAGTGCAAGGCAATTAAATATTAAATATTTTAACCAGTATTAGCTGACATATAACATCTAACATATTTAACCCCTGGTTCAGGCTGGCAGGTTACAAGGTGCAACTCCTTTATTAAGTTTGGACACATGAAAACAACACTGTTAAATGACTTGTGTCTTAAGTTAAATATAAATCTAAAAAGTGAAAGCTAAATTGCATCTGTGAAAAACGCAGTAACGTTCACTTTTGAGCAGTTTGACTTGTAAAACAGTGAAGACACCTTCTTTAAATAAAACAAAAGATCAGGACATCAGATTCAGGAAGGAACAAACATTGTAACATGGATCTAAGGCTCCAGACAAAAGAAAGCTTCCAGACACAAAGCAGAAGACGTTTAAGTTTTACTAAGCTGATGCTAATGCTGTCTCCTGTCTTAGAGAGAAGCTCAAAGATGTTCTTGACACAACCAGGATGGATGTTACAGGTGGAAGGGACACCTGTTCCATGTCCCAGTCCTTCCCTAACAGCCCTATGTCCAGTCCAGGCCCCGGCACTCGCTCCTGCCATGGACCAGGACCCAGCCCCAGTTCATGTCAGGGTCCTCGGTCATGTCAAGCACCTGACCAAGACTTATGTCACGCCAGTCGTAACTGCCCAGGACCAGGCCACATCTCAGACCAGTGTCAAGGCCCCAGATCATGTCACGGCCCCGGATCTGGAGCATGCTCGGGCCCGGGATCATGTGCAGGCTCTGACCAAGGACCCTCCTTCCCCTCACTGCCTGACAGTCTCCTTTCTGAAGGGCCAACACTCACATCTATCCCTGATGCTCTTAACTCCTCCTCAGGCCTTCCTCCCATCCCTGACATCCTGAGCCCTATGCCGGTGTATCCTGCCGGAGTGCTGCTGGTGTGCAACAGCTGCGTGGCCTATCAGCAGTTAGTGGAGTCCCAGTCACCGTTGCAAAAATGGGCCCTGCGTAGGAAGAACGAACCCTTGCAGACGCGCTTAAAACGCTTGGAGCGCGAGCGTACGGCAAAGAAGAACAAGAGGGCATGCGAGACAGAAGAGGAGCGGGAGATGAGGAGGCTGCGGGACCGAGAGGCCAAACGCATGCAGAGGATGCAGGAAACTGAGGAACAGAGGGCACGCAGGCTGCAGCGAGACAGGGAGGCTATGCGTTTGAAGAGGGCCAACGAAACGCCTGAGAAGAGGCAGGCAAGGCTGATCCGTGAGAGGGAGGCAAAGAGGATCAAGCGACGGCTGGAGAAGATCGACCCTGCTCTGAGGACGCAGATAGAGCATGATCCTGCTGCTATGGCCGCCCTCACAGCAGACATGAGTCTCTTTCAGTTCCCCTGCCCTATGCCAGTCCCTTCCATTGATAATGGTCTGTTCATGAAGCTGCCCTAATTGGACCAGACCACGGGGAGATGGGGGGCAAACTGGCTTCTAGCAGCATCATTAACCTCTGCACTCTGCCACCAGGCTGTCACAGTGGACCAATCCCAGTTGGTTCACTCTCAGATTCCCTTGTGCTGAACAGCTTCACATACTTTGTCAGTTACAGTAAAACTACTTAAATTTCTAATTTATTGCAGTGTTAAAAACCTTGGGAACAGGGTTGAGAATGTTTCATATTGTGTGGATGGTGACATTACAGCATGTTGTAAAGAGATTTATCTGTTTGTCAGTGGACCAGCTGACTTCACGCAGTTCATTCTAGTAGGAGCAGTTACTTCCTTTGAGGGGAAAAAGTCTTTTGCACATGGACGTTCGGTGACAGGAGTGGGGACTTCGTAGCCACAGCCTCCTCCTTTCTTGTCGACTCCGCCAGCCCAGTGACTCGGGTTTACCGGTAGCTACACCTCTGTCTTCAAGCTGCCACCGTGGGTCCCTGGAAAGCTCATACACAGTCAAACTACTACCTCAGCTGGCGCCGTGGTCGCGCCCTCTGTCCTGTGGCTTATTGCGTTCCGACTCCAAGCTTCCAAAGCTCTATATGTACTGTACACTACTACAGAGGATGCAGGTTGTTTTACACAATTTGTGTTTTCATTTCTCACTCGGGCACTTTAACAGGACACAAACATTCACAGTAGTAACTTAAGAGCTCATCAGTTCAACGTATTTCCCAGGTTTGATTATAACATTTCTTAACAGATCAACTCTGAATGTTTTGTCCTATTGAACACGCCCAGTGTTGCGCAACATCCCCCCTTATCTCCTGAGTTACACTTAAAGCATTCGCCTCTTTACATTCTCTTTGCCAATATTTGACTTGTTGTGTTTCTTACACTCCAGATGTTTTGCCAGTGTCATTCTTTTTTTACTTTCTGTTACAGAGCTTTTCTTTGGCTCAGAAAGACTCAGTCTGTGCTGCTGTTATTGTACTGTACAATACATTATTTACCTCTTATATACTTTGGGCTCATCACATTAAGGAATATTGTGCTAAAATGTTCCATCAAGTGGTTACAGTGAAAAACTATCTGTTACTTGTTGACAACAGAATTTGTCATGTTACTTGAATTCTGCCCTCAAAAATGCATTTGTTTTCCTGATTATGTCTCAGTTTTAAAGTGGATTCTTATAATATAGAAGGTCATACAGAAATAATGCAACCTCTGCTTCATGCAAACTGTGTAGCATTCACATGCTTTTTAAGGATGCAGTATCTTCAAAAATGTGTACATTAAATTAGTTAGGTTTTGTTTCCTCCTGTCAGCAGTATTTTTTAAAATTTGTGACAGGTGATGATTATTTTAAACAACATTTTTTCCCCATCCGTTACTGAGCACTGGGGCTAATTTCATGACACATAACAGCCCATACTGGGAAAGAGATTTTATCAGTCTATATTCATTAACCTCATTCCAGCACATATTTATGCAATATGATGTGAATATATTTTTCTTGTGAAAAGTGTTTGGGTTATTTTGCCGCAGTCAGCGGTGAAATGAAATCGTTTTAATGTTTAAATTAGAGGCCATGTTTGGATATCCCTCGTTTAATTTCCTGCCTGTAAGGTTACCTCCACTTTTTATTAACGTCACTTCTCCAGATGCAAACATTTTCAGTGTTAAATGAGTATATTTGTCAAAAGATTTCAGAGACGATGACAAACACTGGCTCTGTTTGAGTCACTCCTAGACAAGAATCAATCTACTTGGTTGATTGTTACAGCAAATCTAACAAAGAAAAGAGAGTAAGTATTTCTTTTGTTTTATCCTCAGATGCTTTTCTAGGAGTGCATCAAACCTCTATGCAACAGATGTGTTATTTATTCCATGGGAAACTAATTCACTTTTCACTGAAACTATGCAGAGTGCGTCTTTTAATTTAAACAGACTTCAATGTAAAGAGTTTAGCTTCTCAGGCAATTTAACTCAGTGACAGGCCTCAGAGCCTACATTCAGCACCCTGCTCCGTAAGAATCATTTAGAAATCTATCATGATGTGATAGGAACAGTTTTAGGCAATTATGTGATTTTTCTAGAGACAATTTGTCATCTGAGATACGTTTTCTCTTCCTAGTTCAGCACACGAAAGCAACAGGGTCACACTGCCATCCTATTCATGACATACTAAACCAAGGGCAGATCAGTGTTTTCCACAAAGGCTTCAGGTGTCATTTATTTATCTCTTTCTCTCAGACTATGAATACTGGGTATTCTCAGAAGTTGCTCACTGAAATTGCTGTGATTCCCTTTGTCCTGTACAGTGGAAATGATGGGGCAGAAAAATTCTGTGGTCTGACATACTATTGCAAAGGAAGTACAATGAACTCTGAAGTGACTATATGTGCAGTACTTTCAGTATGGATTAGGTAAGCACTGCATGTCGTGAAACTGCACTTGTCCTAGAATGGTTCAATATGAGCTTGTGTTCTACTGTTAGTTTATGCCTGCCTGTTTTTTACAGTTTGATCAAAAGAAAAATAGTTTAAAATGTTGGCCTTTCTATATTAATTCTATCAGGAGTTTCTCTCAATGTCCATGTTTACAAAATAAATCCCTGAACAAGGCCAAATGAATGAGCTAAACTGCTAATGGGAACATTTATGCTAGCTGTGATATCAATGTATTCTGACTGGGTGGCCCCCCCCCCTTGGGGACGTCATCCTCTGTTACTGGATTAACAGATGTACAGATTATGATGAACCTGGTAAAGAATGTGGAAGTAAACATTGAATTTATTATAACAACAGTAGCCAGTGTCATTTTCTTCGTTGTTTTGTACATTTTAATGGCCAGTGTCGCACAGTTCTGCAGCAGTGACAGATCTTCTCTTAAAATTCTTTCTAAAAGAATTTTGTTATTTGTGTTTGTGATGGTAAGTAACTCAGTGCATTTACTCAACTATTGCACTTTAGGGCAGTTGTGTTGGAGTTAGAAGTTAATTAATATAATATTATATATATATATATATATGTGACTTGAATTCCCCTCTTTGAAGTTTTGAAAGTATAAATTCAAGTATTCAAATAAATATATTTGTATATTTGAAAAAACCTAAAAACAAATCCACCACTTTAAATTACCTGGAAATTTCCAAGAACCAAATTTAACCCATATAAACTGACATATACTGCTATCAAAATGAAATATTTGAATGCTACATACTCGGGGCATGTTCAACACTAGGTATTCAGTGGTTTCATTTTATTATTATTACATATTCTGTTAAAATTATTATAGCTGTTATTGACTTCCATAGATTTATGCCACAGCAATTCTGAGCTATCCGTCCTAGTTACTTTAAAGATCAACATTTACAAAAAAAAAAACAAGCAAAAGATGTATTGCACATTAAACTTTTCTACAGCATATAGTTAACTCAGCTCCACCTCAACCAGCTACTGAAATGACTTTTTTTTTATAGTAATCAGTGATAATAAACCAATCCCCAACATGCTCCATTCTGCAGCCTTTTGAGTACTTTTAATACATGTTGCTAATACTGCTTTTGAACATGTACTAATAAAGAAATGTCTGTTTACTATTACACTGAGGTACTAATAACTCTCTAAAAGCCACAAATGACTAAAAAAACAGAAGTTCATACGATAAAGAAACACAGCACACAAGTTGGATAATAGCTTATATTTATATTTGTATATATATATATATATTTATATTATATTATATTGTGTTTACTTAACAAACATGATAAATGCAAGTCTCTCCAAGTTAGCTGTAACAATAAAAATACAATATCTTTGTGTCCTTAAAGTACATAGAATTAAAACAGCAAAACAAAAAACAAAAACTGCCCTAAGTAGTTCACAGAGAGGTACAAATATACAGTACAAATCTATTTTATTCAAAAAGGGTACAAATAAAATTGCAACAAAATAGAGATATTAATGCTTTGTTAAAGTCAGGTAGGTGTAGGGTATTCTAAGGGAGCACTTTGGGTCAACAACTCTAAGGCTTCTGATAAAGATCAATACGTATTGGTACAGCCATACGATACTAAAACTCACTATACAAAGTTCATACAACCTGGATTATACTTGAGGATTGAATGTTACATTTACATCATTGCATATATTTTGCAGATTTAGGCATTTAAAAAAAAAAAGATACTGTTTTTGTTTGTTTTTAGATTGTTACACATCACAAAAAGCAGTGTCACCTTGTGCCAAAAACGTACAATGTCAAATCTGAAAGTACACAGACTTCATTAAAACTTTAAACCGTTCTCATTCTCCTGATTTAATTCGACATCAGCAACACCAAAACGTTCTGAATTCACCTTTGCAGTTCAACACTGGATCAAACGACAAGAAGTAGTTCACAAAGGGCGTAAAAATCCTCTCTGCCAACGTCACAAAACACAATTAACCATTACATTACCACCAGTGGAAAGCTATCCGATTTGTGCAGCCTGTCTCCGTTTATAAAAACCCTGCTTCTGCTGTCCAGAGAATGTACGATGAAGCACAAGACACAAAAAACAATCCATTAACTCTAGGGATACAAAAAAACTGAGGATCTTGTGCAACTACAACAAAAGAAATGGCTGTGTACGTGTCTGCGTATGTGGAATTAATGGATTCTCTGACCCTGTGGGCATCTTTTGTAAAAAGCACTGAGAAGAGCTTCCATTTATTTCACATTCATGCACTGAAAGAAATCTGGAATTAGATGTTGTAGAGTGTATTTTAAAAGTGTAACGGAAAAGAAAATGAGAAAAAAAAAAAACAACACACGCACAGCTGAACCATCTGGAAAGAGAATCCACTGCTATGACATTTCAAGCATTTGCATTTTTGATTTGCTTTTGCAAAGCCTGAAAAGGGAACACCAAGTCAACCAGAAGCATTATTCTGTCATTTCAGTTTCACACATTGTACAAAGCACAATTTAAGGCATTATCGACAAGCATGAAAACTAGCTATACAAAAAAATACATCTATCTACAGAAACAGAAGCCCACAACTTGTGATTTCGCTAGGATTTTGTGTGCTTTACATTTAGAAACTCTTTAATTTACCAATAGTTTTCATTTCAACACTGTAAAAGAGGGCATTTAGTGCAATTACTTACAGCAACAGACTATCAGTGATGTGAGTAAGGTTTAATGGATATCTTTGTACATGTTGAGCTTTCCTGCTTAAGGTTGCGCACACTGCTCAAAAAGCAGAGGGCTAAAACAAAAAGGCTCGTGGGTGTACAGGATGGTCTTACTGTGAGAATAAACAGGAGGCAAAGTCACAGGTGGCACTGCTTGCACCATTTAAATCCCATCATGAAAACATCTTGACCTAAAATACAATGTAGAAGTGGCTTGGCAATTGTGCCGAAATAATGGTGGACAACATGAACACTCATCTTGGATGATCTGGCTCTGACTGCGACGCATCATGGGAAGAGAATAAAAGTTTTCTGATCAGTCAGTGTGGGACCACTGAGCAAAGATAGTAGCCATGCAAAATACTGGTTTGTATTACTATTAAAAAAAAAGTAATTTAAAGCAAAAACCCTACATCCAGACATCAGTGTAAAATGACTGCATCGACCAGCCTGCCATACAGTGTCAGAGCTGTACATAGGACAGCGAAGGGAAACAATACAGAGTTTACTGCATAGAAAATGCCAAAACTACATGAAATGTTTTAGGTCTGAACTATATTGCTTAAAGTGTGAAATAACTGTGGTGAGCTTCTGATGGTAACTATGTGCAGTAAAGTTGTTGTCTGAATGTCAGTCTCTCTTTGCAACACATGTTCAAGAATAGGTTCACATTTTTCAAGTCTATCTTAATATATTATAATACTAAGGGCATATGTATATTAAAAGAGTTATTAGTCATTGTAGTTACCCCTCCTGTCCATATCGGCTGTGAAGAAGTTTAAGATTCCAGTTGGGACGTAAGACATTCTGTGCACAAATGCATTTTAAAGTTCAGCTTAAAATAATGAGGCTTCAGCAGCAGCTGGATTAGACAAATCACGAGGATATTTTCAAAATTATTTTAGTGTGAAATTCCCTCCTTTTCGTGGACTGTGTTTTGCTTGATGAGCTGTAGCAGTGGAACAGGGGCAAAAGGTGTGAACTGTGTTCTCCAGTAACTAACTGTGGAAGATTGATTTGTCTCATTATCATCTTCCTGCACAGAAAAACATTTGGTTTTGCCCTATACCTGCTTCACAGGAATAGCATCAGGAAGCAATCTTTACATCTATGGACAGGAGGAAAGACAACATGTGAGAATGATTTTAAACTTGAAACAAACCTGAACCTATCCTGCCAGAGTCTAACATCGTGGCCCCTCTAGCTGCTGACAGAGATTGTACACTCAGTGAACCATGAGGGGTTGAGAGCCAAGTTGAAGAGGACAGATAAACACACACAACTGCATCTGGTGCTGATGGACGAGCCATTTCAAAGGTTTGCAAGTACAGCACTGACATCTTAGCCAGAAAAAAGAGCCAAACGTGTAACTAACTGATCTCCCGTCTGAGAACATCCAGTGAAAATACAGAACAGAAAATGTATGAAGTATTCAAAAGAGGTAAGTCCACATGTTCATGACATTACACTTTTTGATGGGAATGTCTGTGTGAGGAATGGCGTCTGATTATAAACTTCTCAAATTATTCTACATGTGGTCTAATTGCACTTATTTTCAATTTCACCCTTTTAACTTTTTTTCCAGTGACAAGGATAAAAATCGGTCAGAAGGAGGAATCTGCAGCATTTGCATTGGCTAATTTGTAAACAGAGTGAAAAATACAAGTCAGTTTTTTTTCCGCTCACCACAAAACACCAACAATACTTCAAACATATTCCCTTCATTAAAAAAAAGCATTAAAAAGCATCCACTGTGATTCCTATTACCAAGTCAGTGTGAAATCAATGAGTGACATCTTCTATGTGCAACACAAGACAATCATAAAATCCACCGGATAAAGTATATCCTAGTACAAAAGCAAAGGACCATGTACATTAAAACAAAAGACAGAACAGAAGATAACTTGATAATGATCACAACTCAATTTATGTCAAGCTTCTCTTGGAGATGCACTTAAGTAAATTCTTTTAAAACAAGATATAATCAGTTAGAAGGTGAATCAAGGAGGAGCAGTTTTATCTACATTGGTTTCGAGAGATTTGTCAAAGGCGTGCTTTGTTTGTGTCGGACTACTGAAAACGCCAAAATAGTGCATCACCTTTAAAAGTCAAGGTTAAAAAGAGGGTCACAACTCACACCTGTGATGTGTAGAGATATAAAACAGCCCCCGGTGAGGGATTCCTGGGGGAGAGCAGTGTAATTGCGTGCTGTAAAAAGAACTATTGCTTTAATTTGGTAACTGAGCAAAGAATAACTGAAGTTGAGAACCCAGAGAACAAGATACTCTCCAAGGCAAACTGCATGGCTTTTCCACTGTTCTGAAGATTAAGGCTAAAGTAGCCAGTGATGTGATAGGATAACATCACTCATTCATTCCCACGGATGGCTTTGGTGAGGACCAGCCAGTGCATTCTCCTTAGCCATGCTGTATAGTAGTCACCAGTCTGGTCATGAAAACTCTGAGCTACAGTGAGGGATTTGCTCAGGTTAGGAAATGATTCACAATCCCAAAGATGAAGGATAACATAATCACACTGATGATACTGGAATGCAAGACATCTCATCACAGAGGAAAAAAAGCATTATTCCAATCTGCAGCATTTATGCAAACACATTTGGGTCCTTAGCCTAAAGCAGAGGACATGATGGTGTGAAATGAAAGCAAATTTTCTCTGAGTGGAAACTAACTGCTGAACGGACAAACTGGCTGATTGATTTATCACTGTTTTGATTGTAAGACAAGCGGGGCATGCCGCACTTGGCCTGAGAGAGGATTCCATTCTTTCCAGGCCTCCTGAAAAGGAAGGTGGGGAGAGAGCATCTCTGCTGACAGCAGAGGTTTTAGACTCCTGCCGGAGAAGCATAATGTAACATACACTGACAGTTAGCATCAACAGTGCCAACATCACCTCAGGAGCTGCTGATGTCAGCAACTCTTTTTTTTGGGTAAATGCTTTTGAAGAAAGCAGGATCTTAGGAATGGAGGATAAAAGATCACTGGCTGTGATCTTCCAAATAAATCAGAACCTGCGGCGTCGGTAGCTTTACTGTGCTACAAACATTCTCCATAGTCCATGTTCTTCCAAAGAGACAGTTTGGTCAAAAAGGAAGCATGAGCTGAATGCGATGGTAAACTCTAGATGTGGATGCGAGGAAGTGGCGACAAAAGAGGGAGGGAAGAAGAGAAATGCAATATGTAAGGACTATGGTAGGCATTTAATCAGCTACATACGTTCTAATCACTTTGTCATGTCCCTGTCAGACCCCAGCTGGCGGGGAGACCACAGGCTCATATCCTTTGGCCGAGTGGCACCCAGACCAAACCAAAACTTCTCACCAATCATGTGTTTTTGTATGTTTTGGTGTGCAAAATCTCTCTCACATTCTGAGGCTACATTCGCACTCTTTATTTCTCCTCTCTCTCTCCTTGTCAGACTTTTTACTCGTGGCAGTCCCTGTTGTTGCTACCAAATGTGATGCTACTTCCCTGCATTAGAACGCCCCTCAATGGACAGTTTGACCTCCTGGGGGATGAAAGAGGGCCTTGTGTGGCCAGAGGTTATCTGAGGACGTGGTCCTTCGTCTCCCTTCATACTATATCTCTGGAGGCCAGGTGAGGACCAGCGCCTCTGAGAAGCACCTAGTGCAGCCTGCACTGCTCCCATCCCTGCCCCCACAAAAGCAGAGCCCTCTGTGTGCAAGTGGTAACTGCTCTGACTCCTCGGATGCTCTGCTGAGGTCCTACTTGATCTGATGGGCAAGTCAGTGTGCCCTACTACCCCCAAATGTGTGGCTTCTTCCTTATCAACCCCATCTTTCTCTCCATCCCTTTGTCTTTCTCTGTGGACACGGTCTATCCTAAAATGAGACTGAGGCCGTGACTGCTGAGGAGCAGGAGGCCCCATGAGCTGGTGACCAGGTCCTGACGTAGCATTGGTTTTGCTCAAAGTCCTGGACAGGCTCTGCTGTTGTTGTTGCTGCTGCTGCTGAGATTGATGGTGCTGTGGTTGTTTCTGCTGCTGTGGCTGAAGTTGCTGCTGTAGGGTGATGGACACACACACATCTCCCACTTGCAGATGATGGCAGGCCAAACCATAGAGCTGGGCCGTACGCTCCGGGCTACAGGATGACCAGCCCTGTCCAAACACAAAGAAGGGGTGCTCTGGGGGTACATCGATGGTCACTTTGCTCTGCTGCTCCCCAACAGTAAAGTGAAGTGACATAAGACCTGATCTCTGCTGGCTTGCACGAATGTCCACCACCATGCTTGAGTCAATTTTAAGCCCCCCACTCACCTCAGCACTCCGCACAAAGTCCTGAGTCTGCAGGTCCTCCACACGCTTCAGCTCCCCAGTAGCTAGCTGGATAATGGCCCCCTTCATGAAGTGTGATGGGTTGCAGGGAGTGAGGCTTGAAGCTAAGGCCTGAGTCACATCTCCTGTAGGCTGGACAGGAGACTTCTGGGGACCTGTGGTCGGCTCCGCTCTTTCATGGAGGCACACTGTGGCTGAAGATTCAGAGGCTTTAAAGCTTGGGTTAGGTGAGGCCATTGTGGTTGAGACAAGTTTGGGTGAAGCATCATTAGCCTGTCCTGGGTAGTGTTGCTGTGGTGGTTGGGGCTGATGCTGCAAGTGATATTCCAGAGGAATAAGAACTGGTTGCCCATTGGCAAGCATGACAGTATGGCCTGGTTGTCCTGTTTGCTGCTGAAGACTGGTCACCCTGGGGTCACTGTAACTTGAAGGCTGGGCCGTGTACACTGTGCGGCTTGAAATGACACCTGTGGTCTCTCCATGGATGTCTCTGGCTCTCTGGGCACCCTGAGAGAGGTTCAAGGGAGCAAAGGAGACTTCTTTCCGCACTCCAGTGCCACCTTGGCCAAAAGAAACCAATCGACCAACTACCTGCTGCACCTGGAGTTAAATAAAGGAATTAGGTGTTAGTAAGTCAACTTTAATTTTTGCTGACACACACAAAATGGTTTGTGATGCTCTTCTCAAGAGACTGCAACAGGATGGCCACAATGATATAAAAAAAATCTGTGTATCTGACTTTCCTTACAGTTCTTTTAATACAGTTTCTTAATATAATATACAGTGCTATGAAAACGTTTTTACTCCCCTTTCTCTCTTTCTTTTTACTGCCAAACCTGTTGAATCAAGAAATCAGTTCAATTCAATTTTATTTATATAGCGCCACAGCACCATCTCAGGGCACTTCACAAATAAGGTGAAAAGTATATAGCTATACAGAAAGAACCCAACAATTCCCCTTGAGACCCAACTTGCCATAACTGATGGAACCATGAATTCTGTGGCTTGCTGTGGCATGGCCTTAAATAGGTCATTCATGCTCAGAAATCCTCCAGTGTGGCTGAATTAAAACAACTCTGCAAAAAGTGTGGGCAAATTTCCTCCAAAGAATGTGAAAGGCTCATTGCCAGTTATCACAAACACTTGATTGCTGTTGCTGCCACCGAGGGTGGCACAACCTGTTATTAGGTTTAGGGAGCAATTACCTTTTCACATAGGGCAAGGCAGATTTGGACAGTTTTTCTCTTTATAAATTAAATCATTGTTTTAAAACTGCATTTTGTATCAACTCAGGTTATCTTTATATAGTGAATAATTTAAGTATGACACATATGCAAAAAAAAAAATCTGGAAGGGGGCAAATACTATTTGTTAGCCTTGGTTAATCCAAGTAAGAGATCAAGTAAGTGATGATAGATAGCACAAACCAACTGAATAGAAATGGTTATTAAAGAATCAGCATCTTCCCCAGCACAAAAGCACTGAAGGCATCATTGAGCATGCAGCCACAAACAGCACAGCTTTGGCAACAGCAATTGACTGCCTGTGGGTGTCTTTCCAATTACCAACAACACACACCAATCCTAAATTTAACACAAGCTATTAAGTCTTCACAATAATGTGGTGAGAAGGTGTACAATTAAGATACAGACTCATTCATACATACTTTATATGTAATATTCGTTATATTTTCATTATGTAAATCCTGCAATATTGTGGTTAGTGTTTTTCATTAAATTTGAAATATTTTTGTCTCTACAAACATTAGTTTTAGTAAATGATCAACTTGAATTAGATTGCTACACAAATGTACAAATACACAAAATTTTGTTTATATGTTTTTCATTCACATGTGCACATTAGGTAAATGTTTAGGAAAGTAAATTATGGGTATATATATATATATATATACACCCAAGAGTCAGTGGTTCGATTCTCAGTCCCCCCGAAGCTACATGTCGATGTGTCCTTGGACAAGACACCGAAACCCCGTAGTAGTACTGACACAGGTCTAGCAGCTGTCCAAACAACAATTTCCCCAAGGGAATCAATAAAGTATTAATTATTATTATTATTTATTATTATTATACAGTAAATGAACAAATATTCTTGTTTCGCCACGTGAAATTATATTTATGTCTTCTTTAAATCTGTAACTTGACATAATTCACATTAGGAAGCCATCAAAGCATCTTACCTCCAGGTCGCTATCTGGAGTGCTGCGCTGACCAGGGGAGCTCCTCTCTTCCAGTCTTCGGTTCTGCAGGCCTCTGTCTTGGCTTTGATCCTGTGCTGCTTGGCTGGCTGCCACCTGTTGCAGGCGTGCATTTCTAGCAGTGTATGCCAAATCTGGTACAAGCTCCCTGCCTCCGTGCTCTTTATCCCCTCCATTCATCTCTGGTTCATTCTCCTGCTGGGCGCCGTGGGGGTCTCTAGTGGCAGTGGCAGCCCTGGCAGGGTGGTAGAAGACCGGCATTCCTCGAGAGCTGAGCTCTGTTGCAGGCAGGACTCCTATAGTACCAAGGTGCTGCTGGGCAGCATGCTCTGAAGGCAGCATCAGTGGGACACCACTGGGTGCTGCAACTTTGGCAAAGGTAGGAGCAGCTGCCTGGGGAGGCGGGGAAACAACACCTTCCTGTATCACAGAGGGATAGGGAACGAGGTGGGACACAGCATGGGACTGAGGAATAGTGCCTGAAGGAGAGATTAATGATCCTGGAACAAAGCCAGGGGGTAGAGCATAAGGTACTGCTGCATATGGGGAACTAACAAACTGGAGAGAGGAATGAGGGATCTGGGCATAACCAAGAGGAGGATAGGGAAGACCTGGATGCTGCAGAAGAGGAGAGTGTACAGTGTAGGCTGGAGAGATGTGGCTTAATACTGGGTGAAGACTTGTAGGAGAATAGGTAACAGATGGAACTGCCACTTTGTAGAGCATACTGTACTGGTCCACAGGCACTGCTGGTATGCCATCAGAATTATCCACTCCATAATGAAGCCCTGGCTGAGCTCGCAGCCACTCTCCAGATGGGGTCCCTCCCTGAGTGTCACTGTTGGCTGCAGAGTTCTGAATTGAAACAACTTCATCTTCTCCAATACTACAACCAGCACCACTGCCAGCTCCACTGCCACCACCTCCTCCCCCTGCAGCCCCACCTCCCCCTGTACCTCCAGTTCCGCTATTGTTAGTGATTGGGAGGTCTCTCTTCTTAGGAGGCAGGCACTCTTGGTTGCGCTCCTGAACTGGTTTCATTGCAATCCTCTGACTGAGCAAGGAGCTTTACTGTACTGCACGAGAACTGAAACTAACAAGCCAGTCAGGCTGTACAGGAACCAGTTCTGAAATCACCTGGCTGACCTTGTCTGCTGACTCACCTGAAAGAAGAAAAGAAAACAGCCTTGTAACACTGGTGCTAAAAAACAAATTAGATGAAAATAATAAGGTGAAAATTCAAGAGAAAGTTTTGGTCGGTGCGAGATTCACGTTATACTAGACTTCAGAAGGAAAGCATTACAGGTACAACTGAACTAATGGCACAGCAGACGCAGAAACTGGCAGAGAAGGTTGTGTCTGTAACAGCTTATCTGTAGCAGAGACTCATTCTACCAGACTGGTGCATGTAACCTTCTACTGCAAACACATGAACTCTGAACTTTTGCCAGTTTATGGCTGTTCGACATTTGAAAGACGACCTACATGCTCATTTTGCTGACTGTGTTCAAAGGAAATGACTATGCACGCTTCAGTACACACCCTTTCATCACAACTGTTAGACTAAAAACACTTGATAAAGCACTGCATGACAGTATGTGATTTTCTGTGTTTATTTATGATTTGATAATTTGTTTTTACATTGTTCTACTAAACTTTGACAAATATAACACATACTGCATAATTACAGTATGCACAGTGTAGGTCTGCAACTAGTGATTGTTTTCCTTATAGAGTAGTTTGTTGATTATTTTTCATTTTTAATATATCTTCATCTTATATTTAATTTTTAATCTTGAGTTTAATTAAGTTAATCTATTAAAAGCTCTCTAAAACCCTAACATACAACCCAAGGAGAATCATTTTCTTACTGTGTCCAAAAAAAGTATCTAATAAACTATCACAATTGCAAAACATAAAATATTCATATACACGATAAAACCAGATATTTATATATCTGGTATATGTTATATATTTGACATTTTAGCTCGAAAAGTGGCTGAAATGGTAGGAAGATTACTATAATAATTTTCTCTTGATCAACTAATCATTGCAGCTCAGGCAAAGTGATACCACTGAAATCATGGACAACATGATGGTATGGTATCATACGAGTTATGTTGTTATACTTCAATTTTATCTTTATCGTTATCTTGTTATTCTTATTATGTGGCGTATGGTGTGGACAGCAAAGAAAGAATTTCATTGTACAGGAAAACGTGTCTTTACTGTGCACATGACAATAAACTCTTTGAATCCCATCCAACCTGTGAGTCTCATCTTCAATTCACACTTTAACCACATAAACATCCAGCTGTTCCCCTTTACACTGAAATATTTATCCTCAACACTGCATGATTTTTTTTTATCATTACACCATCAGATGTAGTATATTAGCTGCAGTTTAATTTAATTAACATTTTACCTCCAATTCTATGTCAATTTAATAATAACATCTAGAATATCTATGAGATCAACACTGAACTTGAAATCACAGATACGTAGGTTTACACAAAGGTGCACATACTGAAAATTCGCTAACACTGGAAATGCATGCACCCAATGAGGTTCTACAAATGTTTAACCATGATTACATACTGCACGCGAATTATTTGTTAAGTAATTATAAATTCATATAGGTAAGTCCACAAAGAGCACATCTTAAAATGGCCCTGAACCGTGATTCAAAAAATAATAACGCCAAACACGCTCCAGCACAAGTGCGACTGATCCAATAAGTATATAGTCCTCCTGGGACAAAAGACATGTGGGTTAAACGTAAGCTAACACTAACTGAAGTTCTTGATTTACTCATCGATCATAAATTTGACTTGGAAGAGCTCTTCATTTCTTTTACATCAGCCCATGATCTAGACTCAAGTGGGTTCCTGGTTTCAAGCAGCACAGTAGTACAGAAAACCCGACAGAACTCCTTCCTGACACAAACCACTACACAGCAGTAGATAGCATCCATTTAATCACTAGCCTGATTTTTCATCCAACTGCGACTACGCTTCACTTTAGAGTATCTCTGTTTACCGTTAGCTAGTGGCTGACTTGGCTAAAGTTAGCTAGCTGCTGGAGTCATCATTTTCCCGTAAACGAAATATAGTAACAGTATGACACTTCATACACTAACACTAAACGTAGATTACGTGTTACCACAGTAGCTGATGTTATATGATGCCATTTATTTATGTATCACTGTTCGTTATCTCTAGGAACTACCCCAGAGGTTCAGGCTAGTTAGCTACAAGGCTAACACAGCTAGCTAGCTAGCAACATGAACGGGCTCCAGTACTGTTCGACTCACATCTGCTCACAACTAACATGGCAGTGCGCAGAATGCATATCATACATATCACTGCTTAGTTTGGTTCCGTACACATACCTCCAATTGTCATCGCGAACAGACTTTTCTTCATAAAAACGTTGATATGCGGAGGGACAATTGAAGAAATCAAGGCTAAGCAGTCGAGCCCATCTCGAAGGCCAGCAGAGGCGCCCACCAATGACGTCAAGTGTATTCAATTTCCTGTGTTTTTTTGTTGCACAAATGTTTAGCACAAGTCATAAAACTGCAGACAGTCTTTACTTTTTAGTAGACTTTTGTCCTAAATCCATTGATAATAGTCTAAATGTCACCTTTACAGAAATCCACATATAATTTGCTTTCCTGGCAAAAATGTATTAAAAAAATAATCATTGAATACGAATTAATATATCTGTCTCAACTTGCACAAAATGTACTGTTAACTAAAAACAAAAAAATAACAGTTTGTTTAAACGTGCGATATTAAGTTTTATACAGTAGGGGGAGCTGGAACCATGTGTACTAAAGGGATTTCATTACAGTAACTTCATATACAGTATGTCACAAAAGTGAGTACACCCCTCACATTTTTGTAAATATTTTATTATATCTTTTCATGGGACAA
>JAUBNQ010000017.1:7186280-7200833 GCA_032353495.1 Ctenopoma kingsleyae | reverse complement strand
TGTCTATGTGGTCAGTCTCAAACTCAAACGAGCTTGAAGGTGTAGAGTTTGGAGCAGGGGGTTCTTTCTTGGAAATTACACTTTCACTTGTAACTTAACTGTACAAAACAACCTAACTTTAGATTTAACTAACTAAGAAAATATACAATATGTATGTATCTCTCACCATGAAGTACTGAGCACGCTGTTTAGAAGAATTAAAGAGGAAAGTACTGAAGAGTGGTATCCACATGCTATCACTCAGCACTGTCAGATAGGCCTCTGTGAACTCGAATGCTGCTGGGTACTGGTTCATCATCTGCCACACACAGTCCAGGAACAGCATGAACAGTGGGGACTTGACCGAGAGAATGGAGAAAAACAAACACGTCAATAAGCATGAGTGTCTCCAGAAATCCGTTACTTCAGCTTTTCCTTCACAGAATTAATTTCAATTAAATACATACCTCCTCTTTGTCACTCTTGTTTAAGTGGTTGCATCTGTCCAAGAAGCGATGGCCAGCCATCACCCACTCCTTCTGCACCAAACTCTGAAAACCAACGAGGCTGCGATAGTGAGGGTCCAACATGAGCTGTGCCAGTGAGGACACTACACAGTTCAAGTCTCTGTCTTCTTCCTCTGCACAAGTATAGAGAAAACGAGCAAGGAAGGCATTTTCAAGGTCAGTCAGTGTGGGAGAAGTAATGATTCTAATGGGACCACAATGAAACTGTGAAGCATGATCTATAAATGCTATAGAGAACTTTACCTTGGATGGCGACTGAAGCATTGTTTCCATCCAGGTGGTAAACTATATCAGCTGAGAATTTCAAAAAGGCCCTTAGATCACAAACAGAATATACATATTAACTCACACTGAACAAATGCTAGCACTCAGCTTAGCACTCACAACTTTACATGGACATAAACCTTTATTATTTTAAAGTCCTTTTTGTCTTTATGGACTAATTACTGGACAGGCAGGGAGACTAGCGGAGCCACGTGCAGCTCAGCTCAAAACATCAGACTGTCACAAGAGCAGAGATTTCAAGGGTGAATGACTATGCTGTCCAAACAAGCAGCTGATCTCATGAGTGTATTTTTACACCAAACATATGAAAATATTAAGGATGGACTATGCACTTCTTACAACATTAATAAACGTAATACAAAAACACAACTGTAAGCTATAACCTATGTAAATGCATCTTACATAAGAAGCATAAGTCATTTTTCCATACAACTTCAAAATACCAAATTTTATGCTGTATGTTATATCAAAGGTAACACAAACATCTCGACTCAACACTGGTAGTTTACAAAAGACACACACAGCATCAGGTTATTTACATACCTGACATATTCCAGCCATCGTGAGTTTTCAATAGACGAAAGCCACCTCTCCTCAGATTCCTCAAAAGGATCTAAACACACAATCAAAACAATCAAACACAGGCACACATATAAAACCATACAAAATAATGTCATGAAATATGAATGCATTTAAATATGAAACAGATTAGAAATGGGGCTCACCTATGACACAGATCTGCCGGATTTTAACAAATGCAGTCTGGATGTCCTGGATGTTTGGGAGATACTTTTCCACATCTAACCTGACGACATCACCACGCTGTGGATGGCTTTTTGTGATGGCAGCGATGATCCTGCAGCAGCAAAAGACATATGGTCATGACTAGCTTAGAGTTACCTAAAACATCATTCACTTCATCTCAATCTCCCACATGCATGCATGTTCAGAATCAAAAACAAGTTAAGAGGTTTGCATTACTTCTGCTCCAGTTTCTTTTGTTGTAATGGATCGCATATTTTGGCCATGCGGACAAAAGCACTTCCACTGGGGTGATTCCAGCACCAGAGCTACAAAGCAGAAAGAAAATCAATCAAATATGTTTCAGTGAGGAAAGAAAATTAATGCTTTAATCAGTCAAATCAGCATTTAATGACTACAAATGAATCCAATGGTGTTTTAAAATGTGTTATAACTTTTTAGATCTAATCGTGAATAACTGAAAAGTTATTTCACAAATATAAAATAGAGATATATGAGATACTCACAGGGATGCGATTATCAAAGAAGAACACTGAGTACTGCTTTAGATCTTGATCTGCCAGAGAAGCTGGGACCACGATGTACTCAGGAAGACTAAGAAGAGAAAAAAAACACAGCACTCAAACACAAATCACCATTTAACTGTTTTTATTAAGTTAAGTTTTTATTTCCTTATGACTTCCACTTGTACAATCAGACAGTGACATCCTAATGCAGAAAATAAGCATTTGTTCTATGCTCCTTACATATTACATCACTTACTGATGGTTATTTTGTTCACATAAACGAACCGATGTGTTTCTTAACAGATGTCAGATTTTCTGTTAGTAGATTTGTTGTGCTGTGTCTGTACTAAATACAGTGGGTATAGAAAAGAATCACCCCCTTTGAATATTTCCACTTTTTTTTTGCTTTACAGCCTTAAATGAAAACACAGACAAAAAAATTTTTTCCCCAGCTTTACCTACTCACTGAAACCTTTAACATCCAAGTGAAAGATATCACAGCTACAGTTCAGAGGAATTAAAAAAAATAAAAAAAATAAGAAATACTGAGATTAATAAAGGATTGTCAGTATTTTGTTGATTCTTTTCTATACCCACTGTATCTTAGCAGTGAGATTTATTCTTTGAGGGAAAAATGAATCAGAGTGTTACATTAGTATTGTTTTAGTCCCATGCGATGTGTACTGTTTAGTTCAAGCTACTATTATATCATTTTGAGTCTTTCCTTAAATTCCACATAAAACACTGTATAATTCTTACTTTGAAACCCACTATGATGTCACCGGGGAACTCAGATGAATAGCATGAATTGTCCAAAATAGACTCGCGTATTACACTGAGGAATTGACAATGTTTTTTTTCTTGGCAAGTCACTCATGAAACAAGCAAAAAGGCACACAGTGTAAATATAGCTTCTTGCCAAAAAACACAGAATATGAATAAGGGGTGAAATTTAGAGTGTCCTTAACAACTTAGGCCAGCTGTAGTAGCTACAGACACGCTTCATCCACAACGCCCATCATACTTCCCAGAACAGAAAACATGAGCTGAAAACCTTTGTGAAATGGCATAACTCTCGTTGATGGAGCACACCCTCCACTCTGAAGCACCCGTTCTCTTGATCTCCCGATCCCAGTCAGAAGAACGGTCAAAAATCGGAGTGTGTAATCCTCCTCGAGGGGTGGTGCCTTTGACTCGCTCCCCTGGAAATATAGATGCACTGAGATTATCCCTTGTACAGACAAAGATGGGCAGTCCAATTTGTATTTTTGGAAAATGAGTTTTTTAGAGACAGTGTATGGCACAATGTAAGCGTACCTTTAGATTCATGGTATCGTCGTCCTTGATACTCAAAGCCAAACACTAGCTGAAGATCAGCTGGATGGGAATAGTGGGCGATAGCAAGGCAAACCTAGAATAAAAAGAAAAGTACTGTTGTACAATATATAGTACAATAGAAGAGAAGCTCATTTGAATGATTTGAATGTTGCAGATGAGGTATGAAGGCCAAAGAGGAGGTTCATGGATGTGGTAAAGGAGGACATGATGTGACTGAGAAAGATGAGGAGAACAGAGTGAGATAGAAAAATGATCTGCTGCGGTGATCTCAAAGGGAGCAGCCCAAAGAAGATTAGGTTTCATTAGAGGCACAGGTTCATTCACAGAGCTAAAATGATTGTATAGATAAAGAACAAGTGAAACCTGGGAAAGCAAATGTTTGGCACACAGCCTACTGCTCTGGGTTCACTGGACTGAATCTCTCTGTGGCTCCACTAGAGACACACAAAGCAGTCCATTCAGCAGTAAAGCTGTGAATAACACGAGAGGACACAGAAAAAGTGAGTGTGTGTAGACACGGCTGCTCCCAACTCTGTAATTTCCCATAGCAAAATAAGCTATTATAGGCTGGCTTAATTCCATATGTCACAAAGAAAAAAAAGAAAAAAAGAACTGAGCCCTGCACAAGGTTCACATTGTAATTACATACATGGTATAAAAATAAATAAACGCACAAGGAGTGAGGGAGGGCAGACACATTTCTATTTCAGTGCTTTGTACATAATTAACCTACAAAGACTTCTTGTATGTGGTAGAGACAAACACAATAAAGTGTTAGGTATTGTATTGTTAATATTCATTAAATGAATCTTCACTCTACACTGTAACATCAGACGATGTGTGGTACTAAACTGAGACCCTGTTCAATGCAGTACCATACAGTAATGTTGTCGTTATTAGACAAATGTTCTGCAGGTACTTGCTGGGAAGTTCCAAATCCAAAACCTACACAGAAATTGCTCCCAGATGACACGAGGAGATCAGACACGCAACTGTGCACTTTAAGGTTCATGTACATTTCAGTGGCAGACTGTAAAGACACCCAGCTCACTGACTCTGTAGAGAGCCTGCAGACAGAAAAGAGATCCTGGAAAACTTTGTGCTCATAAGTCACAAATACCAGTGTTTCTCCAACTTCTGATTCCAATGAAATGTGGGTGGTCCACACTTATGTGCTTGTAAGATGTTCATTTTTTACTCAACGTTAATGTGAATGTCTTTATGTGCTTGTATCTTCCATATATTACTATTGAGTCCCTGTTTATGCAAATACTGTATGTTGTGAAAGCACCAACAAGTCTTCTTCAAAATATCTCACCACCACCCACAGTTTTAATTGCAAATGCATTATTAAGCCATAAGTATGTCTACTATAAAATTAATCTAATCACAATGGACCCTGCTAAACTGAGCCGTTTTAAAGAATGAAACATCTGTCTCTCCAATCTCTCTGTGCAGGAGATGAGTCAGAGTCACGCTGCCACTTTCCTACAATCAGGATTCTTCTTAGTTTCCTTTACTGTGACTGAGCATTGTTCTCTCTTATTCATTGTTTGACTAATGGCCACACAGAAAACGCTGTTAGAGGGGTTAGTAATTTCTTTAAGTAGAGGGTGAGAAAGTAGCACAACTAGGTTTACATGATATAAATATCCTTGTTACTGAGGAAGTGGTCATATCACTGAAATGGAGTGTGCACTTGTAGAGAGCTCAGTCAGTGAGGAAATAATGACAAACTTTCATCAGCAACAACCAAAACACTGAAATGGGTAAGAAAAACAATGGTAGTACTGGGAGCTCCAAAGGCAGAAATGGGAAATTTTCAAATATTACACATAGTATCTCTAATATCATAATCGCTAATAAACTGCAGAAAGGTTTATTTTTATTATTTTGTTTATTCATTCATAATTTTCCCGTTTCTCTAGAACTAAACTTGGTGATAGTCTACCACATATTTCAGTACTATAGCCTCACTAAACAGACATTTTAGAAGCCTCTTAAAAGAAGAAAAGTTTCTGTCACCAACCTTTTTCGCACTCTCAGGCCCAGCCTCATCAAAGCAGAACCTTATGATGCGCAAGTCTTTGCAGTAGAGGATGAGCTCAGTGGGGTTGAACTTCAACTTCTTGTTTGAGCCCAACACTTTCTTCTTCCCCTTTGTATCATTCACTGAGAAAAATAAACAAAATATAATATAGATGTCAATTATCTCTTTGACACAACAATGATTGATGCCAACTACAAGACAGTAAACAAATATATAACTCCCAAGACTGAATAATTCTCTTTTGTTTTACTTTAAGAATACAAACAATATTAGTTGTAATATAGGCCACAACTTCAAAAAGTTGATCACCAGTTAGCTAAATATAAATCTGGGATTATGCCAAAGGAGACACCACCCAACTCTGGTGTAGAGAGTACACACACACACACACACACACACACACACACACACACACACATATATAAATAAAGTACTGTTATATCCAATATCACTTACTGTTAAGCTAAATCTCATAAAGATAATCTTGTCATCAGTAGCCCAGTTCAAATAGGCTGAAAACAAGCTGGGTAAAACAAAGCCTCATGCTTCATTACTGTAACACAACAAACCTTGCCTTGGGCAGTTGCCCTTGCAGTGTCAGCAATCGACAGCAATGAGATATATAAACACGGCTAATCCCAGCCAGGCTGCACTGCCGCTAAACACTGCCTTAGCTGTGACATCACTTGTTATCAGGCTGCTGACCAGGAATGAACAAAAAACAAGACCAGTCACCCAAACTGTCGCAGATAAACAAGGAAACCCATCTAATAATAACTCTGATCGTAGATCACCCTACAATGATGACAACATGCACCCTCTCCAGCTTCTCTACATTTGTGTATGCAGTGTTCGCAACAGTCAATGTGAACATTATGGCTGTATTATAGATACTGTCCCATCACTTGACTGAAAAATGCTTGACTCACACATAATTCTGGCTTCCAGGTTCACTTCCTAGTGCACTAGCACTAGTGTTTTCTGTGTTGGCCTGGTCTCCACACTACTGCTCCATCCATAGATTTTAAATTGTTATGATGTGATTGATTTAAAATTTCCATGGGTTGATAATTTGTAACAGAAGGGATAAAAACCAAACTTGTTCGGCATTTGAAGTGTCCTATAAACAGTTTTACAGACAGACGGTAGTTTCTATCAGGAAAATGCTGATAGAATATTACATTGCAGTACTAAGAGTGGCCACTAGGAAATTTGGCTGAAGAACTAAGAGGCAGCATGCACATGCAGCATACATGGTTTGTGCAGCCTGGTGCAAGAAGCATGCAGCACCCTTTAGCAATGCCTAACATTAATCAGCATTTTAAATGACTAAGACATAAAACATCTGCTCAATATGTTTTAAAAAATGCTAATATAAGCTTGCTTTTACGTGTTTAATATAATTAGGAAAATAATAATTTGGGTATTCTGGTCACTGATTATACAAGACAAAACATTTGTCTGGCTCTGATAAGATTAGAAAAATCAGTAAACGATTGTCATGACAGTACGAACTTCAGAAAATACAAATGTATGTGCCAGATGTACCTGTTACTACTTGTTCCAGACAGGTCAGAGGGATATCATGCTCTCCCAGCAGCAGGTGGGACAACTGGGACCTCTGTGATAAACGCAAACAAGAAATAATTGTCACAAATGCTACTTGTTAGAGTTAATTCCTTCACACTGAGTAATAATCAAGTTCCATTTTGTTATCACGACAATCTGCAGCATTGCTGGAAATGACGTCTGTTCTCTCACTTCTTGTGCGATATCGGTGACAATGTAGTGCAGGAAAGTACACAAGTTTTCCTTCCTCTTTGCCAGATGCACTGCACTGAAAAAATGGCTGTAGAAATTTAAAGCTAAAATTGTACCCACTCTCCATTTCAAGCATGATATAAAACTATATGCGGAACTGTTAAAAACTGTTTGAGGAAGTTCGAAATCGGATTTTTTTCACTTATCACAAGGACACAATATAAAATCAACTGCATTAGAACACCTTTATATCTTTTATGTATTTAACAGTGATTGCTTTAAATACATCAGTCCACACATATACCTGTTTAAGTGGGGCATCCTGTGGGATGAAGGAGACCTTAAAGTTGGTGCATATCAACTTCCCCCAAAGGTCATCCTGGCTGCTTTCAGCACTGATGCATTTCCTCACAAAGTTCACTTCATTAACTACTATCTCCCCTAGTGAAAAACAAATGAGAGAAAACACAGATGTGAATGTTAAAACCACAGTTCACTTCTTTATTAGGAAGCACTGAGGTTAGAAAAGCATAGTGAAGACCTCAGTAGAGGTACTTTCCACAAAAAAACAAAAAAAACAAGCTTGCACTAAAAACTGAAAACCCAGGTTGTCTTTTATCAATCTCAGATGATCTGTTCACAATTAAACAATATAATTTTAGATATTTTTAAGTTGACAAATGTGACACTAGTATTTCAGACATCCAGGTTTTAGTCAATCAATCATTCATTTATTTATATAGCGCTTTACAACATTAAAAGTGACCAAGGCGCGTCACAATCAAAAATAAAAATATAAAAGAGAAGTAGGAGGTAAAATAAAAACTGGGTGGTGTCACGGAAAACAATATCATACACTACAAAAAATATAAAAACACAATACATAAAACACAATGACTAAATGAAACTAGCAAAATATTATACTTTAAAAACACTGGTTTTGATGCAATATTAATTGCAAAATAAAATGATATTAATTGCATTGTAATAACTACATAACCACAGCACACAGAGTTTATGCAACCCAGCAGGAGGCTGATCACTTAACGATATCTTGAAATCTTTTGTGCAAGAGCAGCATTGTTGAGATAGGCTGTGTTGCAAAACCAAAACATAAGTGATCTGATTTTAAAAAGCTTATTCTATATTACTGAAGGTTTCTGTTTGGCAGCAAAGAGGCGCCATACACGGTCAAGGTTTATGTGACAGTAAGTGAGGGAACATATCAATGTAAGTGTACTAGTTCACAGCAATCCAGAGAATATGGCTGCAAAAACTTAATAAGGTATTCCATTCATCTTAGAAATCCCACTATGATGGTGACCCTCCTGAAACTCTTCTGGGACTGTCCCAATATAAAAGATTTCTAGAGAGGGACACATAATGCTCTATAAAATAATATAGAGATCATGATCACTTAAATTGATACATAGACAAGAACGTGGCTATAAAAAGCTGCCCCAGGGAATTTTAAAAGATGAGAACTGGGGCAGCAGGGTGGAGTCTTACAGTCACTTCAAAGCTGTGCCTCAGAGCAGGGTGCAGCAAGTGTGCAGCAAGTGTGCTGTAGGTTAAAAACGGGAAAGCTGATCATAGAACCTGTTTTGTCTGTCTGGCAAAATTAGAATGGTTGGAGAAAGCCCTTCAGCCATAAATGCTGCCTGGTAAAAGATTTTACCACATAGTCAATTAAAATACTCATGTTGATTGTAACCTAAATAAAGTTAACTTATTTTAAGTTAATTTATATTCAGCTGATGTTCAGTTTTTGAGGCTCTAAAGAAAAATTTAAAAGATGGAAAACTAATAACAAAAATCACTCAAGATTCTTAAAGATGACACCTCTGTATCTGTATCTGTATCTGTATCTAAATAACAGGTAAGGGAGTGTCAAACCACTCCCTCTGGGTTCTTAAGTCAAGTATTAAAACAAAATTAAATAAATCTTTGAAATGAAGTCTGTCCTGCTGCTGTAATATGCATGTGTTGGTTAAGCATGAGGAAATAAACTACGGTATTCTATTTCTTAAATCCACTTTTATAACAGGACTTTAAAGGAGTTGCTAATTGTTAAAAACGTCAAACTTCCCATGGCTGATGGGTAGAAGCACCATGAAGTGCAAACTGCACTTGCAAAGATAATTCAGCAGTAAACTGTTGTTAATGCAAATATCACTGCCAGGGTGATGTTTCTAAATCTTAATGAGAGCGAGTAGCATGAGTGCGAGTATGAGAAACAACAACAAAACAACTGAACAAAAGCCTGTTAGTGAACCTGACAGGTTTGTGCTGATTAAGAAATACAATGACACATCAATACTATCATGGCCACTGATTGTTGTCAAATGCAGCTGCCAATGCTACTGATAAACTTTAAAAAGAAAAAAGGCCCCTTGAAACCTATCTCAATCAATTATTTGACATTTTCCATCTGTGTGTGCACTTCATATATGATTTCCAAACGTAAACTCCTTATCACTTTTTAACTTTTGCATTATTTGAAAGAAACTGTGATATAACATATGATATGCTTCCACTCAGAAGTAAAACTCCACTTTTATTTCTTGCACAAATAAGTAAAGGTGGAAGTAAATGCAGAGAGAGGAAAGAGGGCATAACCACACTCAAGTGGCAAAATCTGATCAAACAGGGGCATATCCAATAAATTTAAAGACAGATTTGGTGCTGATACTATTACAGTTTGGGAAAGATGAAAATGGGAAATAAAATGAGTTTTAAGGTAGTTAAGGATGTAGACAACAATTTGCCAATAACCACATAAGATTTGGAACCACTTGTATTTGCTTAGGTTGAGATAGATTAACGTGTTTGTCTGAGTTGAAATGCTTGTTAGACCAGTCTGATTAAACTACAACAACTATGCAACACAGAAACTGGGTGATTTATTATCCAGGTCCACAAAATGAGATTCATCTGTACTTTGACAGCAGCAGGTTAAATAATAAAATCTAACCTGACATTAGTCACAACACAATGTAGCCTGATAATCATGTGTAATTGTCATTTGTGTTGTGACCACATTATTGATGTGGTCAATGATTGGAACCAAGCTGGAGATGCTGCTACAGGTCATCTAGCTAAAGTACAAATCTACTGCTTACTCAGTGATATTCCCACTTTGCATACAGGTACATAACCTATTCTGAGGTTAAAGCAGAAATTAGCTTACCTGGAAGTAACTTGGGTTCTAATTTCTTAATAGGTGGTTCAATAGTTTTCTTCACATCAGTCTAGAGAAAAAAAACATTTGAGTTAGTCAAACAACATCTTGTCAGTGGGTAATGAATAAAGTATCATTACAAGGCGAGGAAGGGGGTCTAGAAAATTACTACTCAAATGTGTCCATTAGGGGTGTAAGAAAATATCAATACGCTTGAGTACTGCAAGATTATGTTTTGGGATTACTGCATAAATAGTCAAAATTACAGTTTATTGATTTTTAATTACCAGTTTAGGTGGAAAGATTTGTGGCAGACAGTGGTTAATTATGTGTTGTTTGTAAACCCTTGAGGTATGGTGGTGTGTTCTTTATACGCTGAAAGTCCCAAAATTAGATTTTAAAAAATTCTAATACATCACCTTGCTTGCAGCATTCACAATATACTGAATAATATATCTGTAATAATACCCCATATCAGAGGTAATGATGGCCAAGTACAAAAAAAATAAATAAATAAAATCCTTGTAAGGGCAGAACTAATATTAAAAAGAAAAAAAGACACTCATATTAAGGTTTCCAAATTCCCAACATGCCTAAAACTCAACAGTAGTCATGTAGTCAGTTCACCATGATGAACAACCCAACAACTGATATGTTTTGTTTTGGTGAAGTAATGTTGCATTAACAATTACAACACACAGTAAGTGACAACACGTCTGTTGCAAGCTGTGTTGACAAAACTAGAAGGAACAATGACACAAAACTCAAATATCTCAAAATACAGCTCACACTTTATAGATACAGTGACAATTCATAAATGTGTGAACAGTCACATGTTATTCTTTGTTGGCTGTACTTCAACACACTGATTTCAAGTGAATGAATGACTAAGAGGTTAAAGCTTTAAGAATGTTTTGAGTAGAAGTGTAGAAAAGGTTTGCACTTTAACCTCACTAAATAGATTTAAACTCTAATGTGCAAGACAACACATAAAACAAACTACATTAACACCAAGACTGTACATAATAATAAATAAATGAGCAGAGTATATTTGGTTTTTACAATGTACCAGAGCTTCACATGGTATAACAGCCCATCTCCTCAAAAGGTGTAAAGTCCACAAGTAAATGGAAAAATGCCACTGAACAGTGTCATGCTTCAATAAGTATCTTGTCTACATTGCACTCCTTTTATGTTCGCCTGGGCTAAGTGCATCATTGATTCATTAATATTCTGTACTAAATGTGAAGTCAGTGCGGTGTGTACTGATCATTTAAGCACAGCTTGAAAGCATTTATTTGAGGGAAAACATATGTAATAATGCTAGATTTGATCCACTATTTATATCTATGTGATTAATATGGTGGTATATGATGTACAAAACTGTAAAGCACCTGAAGCAAATTTGTGACACTGGCGCTATATGAAGTAATGATTCTCATTTTCAACATAGTGGCACCAAAAAGGTTTCAATTCTCCAAAGACGTTAACCACGATTGGGCACAAAAACAATTTATAGACACCCAGTGACATTTGATGAGTTCTGCATTTCTGTAACTGTGCACATTCAATTTTACAGCTGTTTGATGATTCAGACCAACACATTTTCTCACTCGACCACATATCAAATATCAACTTTCCTTCCGCAACAACTTCAGGCTACGTTAATTTAACGAGTTTTCTGACAATATACTGTGACCGCCCACCGTCAAAAGTAAACTGTTATCAGACACAAACAAAGTCGTACCTGTACAGGTGGAAGATAACATTTGAACGTTGGTTTCGTGGCTTTGGCAGAAAACATTGTTTATGTCCGTTGATGCAGTGATGTTCCTAAACAAGCGCCTGGCAAGAACTTGGTTCCTGCCAGTGGGGAATAAATCCAAAAGGAAGCCTTCAAGAAAGTTGAGATCAGCCTCTAGCTGACTAAATCCGAAACGTCCGTGTGTAAAATATTCATCGAGACAGACTGGGCGAGAGACGGCGCTCCTCCATTTCGATTAGCAGAGGACGCTAGCTGCTCGAAAAAGTTGACAGAAGTTAACGTCCAGACGTCGGCGTTAGCTTGGTTAGCTAGCTAGCATAAAGTACTGCATAAAGTTTATAAACGCCGTTGGCACACAGAGAAAGAGGGATTAAAATAATTAAGCGGCGCCCGCTGTGTGTCTACATTTTCTTTCCACCTGTTACAGTATTAGTTTCCTCCGTGACTTCCTCAAAGTCCAACTAATTCAGCCAAACGCAGTACTTGATCCTGTGAAGGACTTAACGGCCATGTTTATAAAGACTCGAGGTCCCGCCCTGTTTCCGGGCAACACCGCTGAGCTGTAAATTTGCACCGAGACTTACTTTCATCAGACTTTCTTATAACCTTACGTGTAACACTGAGGCGCTTTGGTCGTTGTCTAAACTAAACAGATAAATAAATCTATACGCTACATTAAACACTGATAATTTTGTCATCTGAAAGATTAAACGACGACTATTTTGTTAGCATTCATCGAGTACACCACCCATGGACCACAACTCCCATGAGACACCGGGATGCCAGCAGGCGTGTGTCATTTTTTTTAAAGATAACTTTATAACAAAAAATATGTAATAGCAAAACGTGAATTCATAACATAGTAATTTGATTTGACAAATTCCCCATATAAGAATCAACGCAATCTAAAATACTATATTAGATACACACAGGTTTACAACAAACTGAAGGCTACCACAATAAACCAACAATTACAGTACAACTGAACTGGCTTATATTAAATTCAGGGCACATTCAACAATGAAATATAACTTACTACAATTTATATAAATTGTATGTATTTATATATCTATCAGTCAACAACACCAGTTTTTTGAATTATATAAGTAACTAAGTAAGTAATATTAAATTTGTTTTTCACTAGCCTAAATTTAAACAGGGTGATCAAATAAACTAATCACAGTATTTACTGTATGACAGAATTTACACTTTTTTGCTGATATTTAGGCTAGAATGATTCACTCATAATTAAAAAAATATATTTCAAGTTGAGCTTCCAACAGAATAAATTCTGTACATTAGATGGCACTATTGGTCTGCACACTGAATATTTAGGACATGCAGGTTACTGCAGTATTTCAGAGATTAAAACACCACAACTATATAAATTAAGTCATAAAACTTTATGAATTTCTAATTACTTGTTACTCACACAAAATTGCAGTTCAGTTGGCCGAGTCATTATTTACTGAGAATCAAATAAATAAAGAAATTCCCAGAAATGCGACATTTCAGTCAGTAACTGCTGAGCTATGTTTCATACGGCTATACCAAGGGTAAATTTCCTGAATCCCCTGACTCACCTCGTGTTTAGGACCACAGTAAAATGACACACTCTTAAAGTTGACCCATACATTGAACCAGTACGCAATGGAGAAAGGAGTAATACAGTCTTGACTCAGGCTTACAGTCAGATGAGCTGCCAGAGGAGAAAGTAGCTGCCATTTATTAGGAACAGGTGCGCAGACAGGCTTGGTGGACAGATGGGTGATGAAATGATGGTTCTGAAAGCACAAGGTTAATATTGCACAGGGACAACAGACTAACCTGGAAAATTGAGTTGTCAGTGCTGCCTCACAGCATTTTAGTACACATCACTTATGTGTTCCCAACCAAACCCATGCATTTCAAATCTACCGCTGGTCCTCATCAACTTGAACTTATATGTATTTCAAATTACTCAGAAATCATTATCAAAAATATTTTGCTGTATATGTAAGTAACGTTGATCATAGTAACTTTCTGGCAGAAGTATAGACATAAAATGTCCTCATGTGAGTTTGTACATATTAAGTGCTTTAAGTATGAAAGTAGATATCAAAAAATACTAAAAGCAAAACAATATGTTGATGACAAACTGTAATTTATGAAAAGTATGTGGATGCCCACAGTGACTGTTGTATACTGGCAAAGTTTTATCATAATGATAAAGGCCAGAATTGTCAAGTGTTTCACTGTCTGCCTTCTCCAGCACTGTCCACTGGATGGTGACAAAACACTGTAAGAACAGAGTCACCTCTTCTCTAATAATAATTATTTCTCTTTTTATTCATACATTATAATTGTTCTCTTTATTTTCTCACAGCCACATCTGTTACATCTCTTTAGAGTCACATTCA
>JAUBNQ010000017.1:7160495-7180627 GCA_032353495.1 Ctenopoma kingsleyae | reverse complement strand
TCAACCAGTGCTGGCTGACACTCTGTTCACCTCATACTATACCGGCCGGCAGCTCAGTGATTTTCTGTACTGTCAGCGCACAAATTAAGCATCTGAGTCACTCCTTTAGCTGCGTTATTTCAGCGTCAGTCAGCGTCATTAAATTCACATTCATCATATGAATAGACCGCACCCTCTCACCCAATGAACTGGAGTGGAAAACACTAACTCACACAGTCCTGAATGTGTAGTTAAAAACTTTTTTTAGTTACATTAAGAAATATGAACACTTCTGTCACGCTGTTATATCACAGTTCTGTGTCCGTTTCACGTTTATCTGTTTTAATTAGATAAATATACAAAGACAGTAGCAAGACTTTGTTATGGGACATTCTGATGATTAAAATGGAAACTCTCTTGCCTTTGGTGATTTGCACATCTCCTGGCAGCTGCAAGTGAACTGCTACTGTTACGTCTTAAGTGCTGTAATTTGAGGACCTTGTTGTCCATGGTACATTATGAAATGGTGGAGCCATATAATAAAAGTCATGGTTTGTCAAATGCTAACCACCCACTTAAAAGATTTCGTTTTCTGCTCAATTTATTTGTCAAAACTCAAATATGATGATTCCATGTTTCCCCTTTTAACTTCTATGAAATGAGGGGTGTATTAAAATAATTCATGAGCTGTAGGAAATGCAGAGAACTCCCTGCAAGGTCCCTGCACCCACTGCACTGTTGTTACACACAACTCACTCTGCCAAGCTTCTCCTCCCTCTTCACTTTTAGATTTTAAATGTCTACAGTGTGTGTTTAATGTGTATTTGCATATATTCAGTTGCTACTAGAGAAGATGCTGGTTTGAATTTCACTGACTGAAACTTGAGACCTTAGCACCGCAGTTGCAGCACAAGGAACAGCTATGAATGAGTTTCCACTGCAGATGGTTTGTTTACTTTCAGCCACTACTGAAGCTGCCTTAGAAAGAATATAGAGCACTATGTGACATGTCTCTTGTCTAGGATTAAAGATGAGTTCCACCCTAAACCACATTGTCTTTGATATTACATTTTATTAGCAGCTGTATTGCTGCTGTTGTGCATTTAAATATCAATTTGTTCAAAATGTTTAAAATTAGCAGCTCTCAAGTTTCCGTAGTTTACTGTACTTGGATGAAGAAAAGTGCTACCTCTATAAAGCTGAAACGTGCAGTTTAGTCTGAGATGTGTTAAAATCTATTTACACGTGATCCTTAAATCTTCTGTCTCTGGGAGGCACAGTGTTCAGCCCTGCCCTACAGGCACAGCATTATATCATCATCACAACCAGGCAGCACTCATGTTACCAAATCGTAGCAAAACAATACACTTCTTTTCATTCGTCTCTGTGACCTCGAGCAGCTCAGATCCATAACAATGTGAGAAACCTAGACACACAGGGAAAGGCCCGCTGGTTGTATTATTTATGGTAGTGTGTCCCAGTTACACGCCAGTGACCACTGTCGCTGTTCGAGTTGTGCAATGATGCCAAGTGAACTTGTGCTCTGTGCTCACTACTATCTTCTGCTGGTGTTGATCATTTACAGGGAAAAGGTTAATATTCAATATATAGTTGCAAGAAAGAATAATGGCCCTGTTTGTAATTTCCTGGTTTTCTGCATGATTTGGTGGTGAAATGTGCTCTTCACCAATGTCACAAATATCAACAGATATAATATTTCTAAGCTGATAAAACAGTTATGATCTTTCATGAACTCACCCATGGTGGAAAAGTTCTGGGCTTTGACTGGGCCACTCCAAAAGGTGGTTTGTGTCTCTGAAGCCATTCTGTAGTGGATTTGCTTTGATGTCTCTTGTCACTGGTGGGATGTTATTATTACTAGTATATGACAGTGATTGATGGTCAAAGCTGTTTTGACTGATAGGTCCTTCAGAGTGCTGTCACTGTGATGTCCACTGTCTCTCCAAGTGATTGTGGAGTCACAAGGTGCTAAAAGTGAGTTTGAATTGCCGTTCTAGCTATGTTGAGCTGTGTTAACAGGCATAGACAATACACATAGGGGCTGGAATTTCTCTTAAAGGGTTAATTAGGTTGCACCCCAGTCAGTGCTATCACATAAGGTTTATGGGCTAGATGTGCTTTGAGAGTGCTGTGAAAGTTTCTTATACTGGACAAAGCAGATTAGTTGACTCGTCAATGTGAGTGAAGAAAGAGTTGATGTAATCAGAAGAGACCTGGTGATGCTACGGGTTGTCTCTTTTCTCACTCCTGTGTACTGTGTGGTGTTGGGCCAACTGTGAATGCATGTTCGATGTACCTGTAGCAGCACAAAATGTTGACTGCCATTTAAAGACAAGCTTTTGTGTTAATATGGAGGCTTATAAAAGAAAATTAAAATTTCATCTCAGAATGAGTTGTGCAGCAACAGTTTTATGCCCCAGTGTAATTTACTGTGTGTTCAGTACTTCCTCAAGTTCCAGCTTCATCAGCTTCACTTTGAAGGATGTGACTAGTGTGTGTGTGTGTGTGTGTGTGTGTGTGTGTGTGTGCTCAGTATGACCTTAATGAGCATCCCATCCCTGAGAAGTTCAGACCGGATCAGGCTGACTCACACTGGTGCTTATTTCTCCTCCAACACAACACACAGACACACACACACACACTCTCACACACAGACACACACACAAATTCTCTGTTTCCCATCACTGTTTATGTTTGCCCTCTATCTTGGAAAAACCAACTATCTCAGTCAGCAGTTTTATCTGCATCTGGCCACACTGTGAGTGATGTTGGACAAACTGCAAATGTAAGCAACACTAGGTTGCTTAAGACCAGGTGGAAACGCTATTTAGAGAATAACCTCCTTAAGATCTGTTTAGTTTAAACAATCAACCCAGATATGTTTTGGATTGGATTGGAGAAGGGAAAAAGCTAAGTCAGCCTACATGCTATTGGCCTCAGAGTGTCTTGGAGCTATTCCCTGGCTTCTTTTGGCACAGTTTAGCAGTGGACAGTTGTTGTAGCTGTTATTGTCCTTTAGTAGTTCACATAGTGTCCATCAGACGTACTAGACAAAAAGAGTGACTCATCACAGAGATATCCTGGGTTCTAACAGTATTCTGTGTTTTTGTATATTGCAGTTTACTGCACATATGCAGTTCAGCTTTATGAAGCAAAACTTATGTTTTTTTGATTGCTCTTGCTTCTTTTTGTTATGGCAGTGAATTTAAGAAGGTTTTGGACTTTCTCCAGACAGGTACTCTATCAAAGCAGACAGATTTTTTTTTGGGTACAATTGATACCATGTGGTCGTGCGATAACACAGTGGGGACTGTTTTGAAAAGCTGGCGCGTTGGAGAAAGCTCAGAGATGTGAAAATTTGAGTGAAGCTTTGTCAGGAGTTTCAAGGTTTAGGGTCATTGGAAAAGTAAAGTGAAAGAAATGTGTGAACCTGTCAGTCAGGATCTGTTTTCCACACAGTCCACGTATGTCAAATATGCTGCTTTGTGAAACAAATAAAGCTGACTCAGCATTCACAAAATCTCTGTACACTGATTTTTACACTTCATAGAAATGAACTGCCTTGAAGACTGTCAGTAGTGTAATGATTGTATGAACTAAAGTACACAAAAACACTGGTATGGTGCTTGTAACCTCAGTGATTTCTGCATCAAAACCATCGACGCTAATACCCTTCTATCAGCACATCAGTTCAGTTTTGTTGGCGGTCACAGTGCATCAGAGAATAATTGTTTTGTGATGCACTGTAAACTTGTTTTTCTCAGCTATAGCAGAGCTGATCATATCGTGTCTAATGTACCCACTGCAGACTCTAAATGGAGCAGTCTGTTCGCTCTGACCACCAGTTTAGCATTTATAAAGGAAGAAAGAAGAGATTGAAAGACTTCAGTGTACTTTATGTATATCACTATAAAGTATGAGAGTACATAATATTTAACTTTGTAAAGTTATGTGCTATGTTTGAGAAGGGCAGCAGTGACTTTAGAAATCAGGTCAAGTAAGCTGGTACGTGGTGGCACCACTAGTCGAGTTCGTGAGGGCTTATCAGACGTGGGGTCTTTACCGCTGCAGTCTGTTCCAGGCTGATTTAAACTCATATTCACTCAAATGTTTGGGGGTATTTTACTGTAATTACATTCATTACGCCTATTAGTCTGCCTTGTAGCACTTTGATTACTGTGTTCTTTAGATAGATTTAGCTCCACAAGCTTCAACTGTGTCCTGTAGTTTGTACTTTGCTCAATTAAAAATTCATCTGTTTAATCTGATAGTGACAAATTGGAGACATGGTCCAGTACAGAAACTCAGCCTGTTTGTGGCACAAATGAGCTCCCCATTGTTCACTTTACTTTCCCCACACTGCTCAGCTTTATTTTTCCTTGTACTGAAGTTGTGTGATTTCTCCTGACTGTGGGTACAAGAGTGATTAACAACTGTAGTTGTTTCTTATTTTAGAAGGGAGAAATTTGTTCTCATGGCTTTTATCCAGATTTCAGCCTTAGAGGGCAGAGCAGAAACGCATTCGTAACACATGGTGGGCTGCGTGTCAGATCCTGGTGTGGAAAAGGAGAGCGGCACAGAAGGGAGAAATGAGGGGAAAAGTGCTGCTTATGATACTGAATCAAACCCAGCCATTTCCTGTACCCTGAGCCAGAGCTGCTCAGCACTCTCCATATATGGTAATGGTATTTGCATGAAGGGAAAGCCCGGGCTTATGGATCAGAACTGGTGTTGGAATTCCTTTGTATTAACTTCTGGGAACAGGTCTGGTCCTATAGTTTGGTTTCCAACTATCTGATTGGGACAAATGAATCAAGACAAAACTGTCTTCTGATTTTTATACTTCCTTTAATAAGTGTTATTATTATATCATAATTTCATATAGTCTTTATTGTCCTCCGTCTGTGGCCAGGTTCCCTCTTTTCTTACTGCTGTGAATCCATGTTGGATGTAGCATCACAAAATGCAGAGACCTCATGTTCATTTCATTGCTGTGTCTGTGTTGCTAAGTTCAGCAGGAAATCTGTGGTACCATGGTGATGGTGTTGTTATGGTCACGGTAGACTCCCCTGTGTGCGCCTGTGTTTTCACTCTTACCTTCAGTAACTCATATTTACTTCAATATGATCCAAAAGGGGTTCTTATCAGAAAACACTGGAATGGTTTTAAATACGGTACAATGCAAAATTTGGTTCTTTGTGTAACCAGCAAAACAATAAGAACTACGTCTACCTGAGCACATGCATCTGCATAAACTAAACATCTTCTTTTGCTTATTACAGTAATTTACTGTAATACATCTAAAAAGACTTTAGAAAGACTTTAAAACACAAATTGTTTTCACATATGTTGTATACAGTTTTTAAGCATGTGTCATGGTTTAAGGGCTACAGTCTTCTTTTTGAATTGTTAAGTCTTATGTTTTGGGGGTATTTCCAAAACCCTGTATTGGGGAAATTGTTGTATTGTACACACACAGTATATTCTACAACAGGGGTGGTCATCCCTGATCCTCGAGGTCCACTGTCCTGCTCGTTTTCCAACTATCCCTGCCCTACCCACTGCCAATTACCTGGATCAGGTTTGTTTGGCCAATCACTATCTACATGTGCAAGGACAGTTTGCTCTTGATGACCTGCGCTGGCCACCCCCGCTTTACAACATATGCGTACTTCAGTAACACCACAGTGAAACTGTAGGTTTAAAAAGGGAAATAACATGAGTTAGTGAGCAGTCACTAACTCTTTGGTTTGGTTAATTATAGTGTCACATTACAAGAAAATCCACAATACAGTAAAACATTTAGGAAATGTTTGCCTGATCCGCAAAATTACATTTTAAGAACATCTTCTTTTCAAGAAAGTTGCTTGTTGCTGTTATTTTATCTCAGCTGGCTGAAAACCTGCTGTGGAAAAGAAATCTTTGTAGGGGAACTGGCCCCCCACCCCGGCACCTCTTCTGCAATCACTTGAGTATAACGACCCTTAACCCCTGGCTGTGCTTGCGCCACACAGCAGCCAGCAGCACAGGAGAGTGGTTGTTTTGGGAACCTCCCAGTCATCTTTGTGTGTATGTATGCAGCACGCCTTCACTGTGCAGCTACTCCCTTCATTCTCTCCTCTAAGTAGGAATATTTTCTCTGCCCTGTTGCCTCATTAAACAAGGCCCGAGTCTAAACAGATTAAACAGTCCTCAGACTATGTGACATTTACCTCCTACATCTCCAGCTTATTACAGTACCTCTCCCTTCTTGAATCTGCACACTTTCATTCCAGACATAGCAGAGGGAGGTTAAATATAGCGTGTTCAATTGTTTTCACTTTATGGTTGGGCCAACGCTCGTTCTTAGTGTCTGCTTTTAGAGAAAAGGGTTCACCTGCCAAAGTTCTTTTTAATAAGTAAATGGCAGCAAAAGACAAATTACTACTTGACTGGATAAATAGAACAGTAAATACAGGTTTTTGGTTGTGCTGGTTCTGGATATTATTGTAATGTACTATTATACTGTTGTACTGGAAGTACAACATTCACTTCAGTTCACATCTATTGAATGCCTGTTCACCCTTCTCTGTGGTTCTTCTTGAGGTTTCTTCTTTTTTAGCTTTTGTTTGGGAAGTTTTTCTTATCCAGACTGAGGTGGGTTCAGTGTCGTAACTTGCACATACTGCAGAGTCCTCTGAGATAAATATGTGACTTTGGATTACAAAAGCAAAACTGACTTGAAGCCAAGATCTTTTTGTGCCACTTCTACTAATATCCACAGCAATTGTTTGGTCTTTAACTCGTACCAAATGTTTAGATTTCCCCAAGTCTTTCACTCATGTTGTCAAGAGGTATTTTTGTCTCTAACAGTGACATCATCACTCATGTCATCATTGCTAAGAAAGGAAGGAAGTCAGCATCTCCCTGTGCCGCCCCTAAAAGCTGTAAAACATGTTAATGGGTGTGATCTGGTGAAATAACCAAGCAATGACTTTCTGCTCCCCTCCTGAGGAAAAGTACCTACTGAATTAAGCTGAAAAGCTGTTAACATTCCTCACCAACCTCCATATGACCGACCCTGTAAAGTGGTTTTAATTTTGCTGTTGTAAAGAATAACGTCACCCTGGAGGATATTAAAAGCTTGATAACCCTCCTCTTAGTAATTTAGAGTTCATTATTAAAAGAACAATGACTTTCCACTGGTTTATTTTGTTATCTTGTATTAGTTTGTGGTCCTTGATATTAGAGGGGTTTTGCCCTTTGCTGCTTTTGTTTCATCTACTATAAGGGAAGCTGTATTTACTGGCTTCCATCCACGGTTTTTGTGAAGATCTTGACATTGGAAACAGCCGTTGAGTAAACAAACTGGAGCTTTCGATCATATCACGTTATCGTTATCAGCTCCAGCTGACAGGATTTCTTGTACATCTTGCCTTTGCAAATTATCATTTTTTAACCAAGGAAACAATGACTGAGTATTATTATTAGTTAGAGCTAGTTATGGCTTTGACCAGTAGCTGCAACTACTGCGTGGTTCTTGTTGTAAGATTCGTACTGAGACTGCTTCTGAGTAATGAAATTTTAACATAAACTTTATCCGGAACAAAACAAAAAAACTGAATAAAAGAAAAACATCTACAGTTTTACTTAATGTATGTTGTTATGAGAGCATTCTGCTACAGTGTCTTTCTGTACTCAGTGAGTAATTTTTTCATTTGATAATATTGTCTAAATAGAAACTCTGCTCCTTCCTCTTCCCACACTTCCTCCCTGAAGAGGGGGGAACTTGTTTGTTGACTAAAGTTCTAGATGTTCTCAGTGGTTCTCCTTCCAAGAGAAAGAGACTCACTCGTGCAGTACATTGTGACCCTCGTCCACAGTAGCCAGACAACACTGACTCATAGCACATGATGAATGACCTCAATTCTCCGGACACTCACTCAGCTAAAACAAAAACAGGAATGCAGGGATAAACCAGATTTTAAGGATGTGGATTAAAGTTGGGTCAGAGCATCTTTAACACTTGAATAAATAACACAAAGCATTTCTGGGACTCTGACCATGCACTCTTTAAAAAGTAAACATGGCTCACCATGCTGCTGGGACCAGAAAATGCACACACAGTGAGTTTTTTGCTTTTGCGAGGGCTAATAACTATTTTCTTCCTATTATTTCAACTGTGTGATAAAACCACACCAAGTTTGAGTGTGCTCAGAGTTGGTGTGGTTCGTGTCATTCGTGTAGCATCTTTCTGGCTCTGATGTCAGACTCTCGATTCGTCCACGATGCGTCTCATTGTGCTGGTCCAAGTGAAATAACAATTGTACATTGTATGTGTTTTGTTGCAGGGGAGCCGGGGGCACTACCGGTACCACTGGCAGAGCCACAATGTCAAACACAGTGGTGTGGATGACATGGTGCTGCTCAGCAAGATCAATGAGGACGCCATTGTGGACAACCTCAAGAAGAGATACATGGATGACTACATCTTTGTATCCTTTGCTCACAATCCGAGTTCACATCCTGGTGTGGAATAGTTGAGTCCTGTCTCAGCTCTGCTCTTCCCAGAAGACCTGAATGTTCATTCACAGTGGTACTGTGGCTGTGAGTAATAGATCAGGGTCTGTTCATACCTCCACCCACACTTCTAACTCCTGCTGCCTTACCTCACTCAAGTCACATTTACTCTAGTTTTATCTCACTGTCGTACAAAATTTGAACACAATGCTGTGAAGAAAAGCAGCTGGAGGCATCTAGACTCCATTATGCAAGCGATCTTTTTTGAGCAGCTATAATTTTTAATTGTGGTGGGGAGAGCTATCATTTTTATACAGTATCGCATTACGCAAGTACTAGGTTTAGGTTTTAGAACTGTGGCTAAAAACACACACACAGACAGACTGCACACATATAGGCTGTTCTTAACGGGAAATGAGTTGATGAATGAATGAATAACCCCTTTGAAAAGCAATGCTGGGCGTGCTCAAAGCAGCTCATTACATAAACTTCATCCACACTGTGGCAGCGGTCAGGATTGTGAAGTTTAGTAAATGCTGGCAGTTTTAGGTTCGACAGCACTGAGTCAGGCCTTTGATTTGGGTCAATAAATAGCCGTAACAGTGAGGTCTCCCTGCCAAGCCTGTGGGTCACTGTAGGCCACCCACAATAGCAGCTTTATTTGCCTTGAGCAGCGTTTTGGCTTCAGGGTATAAAACCTCACAGTGTTACATGGCCAGTCTGTTCTGACATTTGTAAGCGTGGATAACTATTTAGGCTTGTGGCCTGATCACTGCGCTGCGGCGCTGCTGCACACTGTTGACGTCATGGCAGCCTAAGTTTAAAAAATGTCTTTCCCATACTAGTTTATAATCTGTTAATAATAACAATTGCAATCAAACATTTATTTATATACATTTGTAAATCAAATAAGAGGTAATTTAATTTGTTATTTGGTATTTTTGATTATTTGTCTTCATTGTATGGTCCTTAATATTATCAGACATACATTGGTCCTGTGCTTATCTCCATCAACCCTTTCAAGCAGATGCCATACTTTGGAGAAAAAGAAATTGAGATGTATCAGGGTGCAGTAAGTAGAATTTAATCTTTTCTTAAATGTAATACTGTATGATTTCAGAACTCGTTCTACAATTATTGATGTCAGTGAAGTGCCTGGGATTTTAAGATGATAACAGACAGAATAGGCTTTTTAATAAATTGGTTTAGCAGCAGTGTGAACTTTCCAGTTGTCTGGTGCAGATGTTGCCGTCAGAAATTCAACTCAACCATTGAGAAACTTTGGCAGTATCTTCACAGAAAAGCCTGTTTTTGAGTCTGATTCTGCTCTTGGCCGGTCTGCCGAGAGTGGGCTTGTCTCCTTAAGCCACTTTTGAAATCCTGACTGTGAAAACACTAAGCATCACACATGCCAAATGTAAGAGTTTGGCCGATTATAGTTGTACGTAAGTGCACTGGGTTCAGATTTACGTAGTGTACCACCTCAGTAGTAGTCTGGAACAATCATAAAGATGTTTATTTGGTCATGTAGCTGGAAAGGAAACACATTTGGCAGGGGTACTTTTCTTATTTTGTGCAGATTTGTGCAGACTTACGTTGGAATCACAGTCAGCGTGGGGTTAATATAGAAATGATTATGATTTTTTGATGAAAAAGATCAAACTTATCGCTCAATACTTTCCAACTATCCTGTGAAATGATCAGTAATTTCCAGCAACAGCTGGGGATTGTAGTTTTTAGATATATTTGTGATAATGAAGGAATATGTTACCCAGTGATGAGTTTTTGGACAACTATGGAGCTTTATAACACACAGAGACTACACAGATACACAGACTATTGTGCTTCATGAAGCAAGATCTATTTATTAATAGTTTTTGGTCCTTTCATCAGATATGGGCGGCTGTGGCTCAGGAGGTAGAGCAGTCGCCTGCCAATCGGAACATTGGTAGTTCGATTCCCAGTACCTCCAGTCATATGTCGAAGTGTCCTTGGGCAAGACACTGAACCCTGAGTTGCTCCCGGTGTGTCAGGTCAGCTGCATAGCAGCTCTGCCATCGGTCTATGAATGTGTGTGTGCTTGTGTGTGTGAATGGGTGAATGAGAAGCAGTGTTAAGCGCTTTGAGTACCAGTATAGGTAGAAAAGTGCTATATAAGTGCAGACCATTTACCTTTTACCATATGAGGGTGATAAGAAAAATAAGTTCCTGGTTTTAGTTTTGGATTGACAACAACAACATTTTACAAGAGCTGTTAGATAATTGATTTCAAAATTATTTTGTCGACTCTCAGGCTCAGTACGAGAACCCTCCTCACATCTACGCTCTGGCAGACAACATGTACAGAAACATGATGATTGATTGTGAGAACCAGTGTGTCATCATCAGGTAAGAAACTGTAATCACATACCATTATCTGCATTCTTTACACATCATGGAGTAGTGACATAAGACAATCAAATAGCATAACACCGTGGAAAGAAGACATTTAATATGACAGTCCTCTGAATGAGTGTGCAAGTTGTTTCTGTTACTTTTAGCTGTCAGTGAAAGTCTTACTGTTGAGGATGGGAGAGACTGAGACACAGACTGGACGTGAGAGTCTGTTCAGTGTGACCTGTGAGATGTTATAACAAAACCAAACTGCTTCTGAGCCGCTGCAGATTATAATTGTTGGGAGGGGAACAGGAGAACAGACCTAACAGGTTTCACCACATCATCTGCTACAGCTGACTGGCTGAGAGGGATGCGTTTCTTTGTTTGTTTGATTTTTTCCATCTCATCAGCTTTAAAATGAAATTCAGTGAACCAGGAGTAGATGAGATATTCAAACAATGCACAGTTCATAGCTGGATGTGACCTGTGTTAACTCAGGATGTGAGATGGAAACAAAGCAGCTGTTATAGTGACTATTTCTGAAGAACTTCCCGATTTAAAAAAACAGGAAGAACACCTACATGACCTCCTTTGTCCACTCTCTCCTCGTGTTTAAGGAGTTTTAATTGCTTTGCAGCCTATTTGAGATTATTTTGTAATTGTTTCGAGCTACAAAGCTGTAGAGAAAAGTGTGATGTGATGAGTGGGGCTTTACCCTACGGTCCAGTCACCTGAGAAGCGTGGTTACTATAGTGCTTACCTCATGATGACTGGCCCCTGCTTCAGCACTTTTGCCCGTTGTTTGGACAGCCAGCAGTTACCAGGCCAGTTTCCCGCATAAAGGCACCGACGTGGATTTTGTGATTGTGTAAATCAGCAAACAAAAGCATGGAAGTGGTTTTTTGATGGACCAGGTCTCAGCAAACAAAGGTTGCACTGAACTGCTGGCCAGGCAGTGTGGTCAGCATCGACCTGTGTTAGCGCTTTTTCATATTTACTAAGAAAATGTGTGAATTAGCCATAAGTGGATTTCAGGATGATGTGGTGCAGCAGTTTTGATTACTCTTGATGGGAAACTGTGACTTCCCCTGTTTCTGTGCAGTTTTAACCTCAATGCAAACAGAAATTTGTTTTATTTAAATAAGGGACCAAAATGTGTTTGCATTTCAGATTTTTTTTTCCATCTGCTTACTGCAGCCTGCACCTCCTTTATCACTAGAAATATAGATCAGATATAAAGCAGCAGCAGGTACAGGTGGTAACAGTTTGGCACATCCTATCAAATTCTCATATCAAATCAGGCTCATGAACAAAAGGTTTGTAATTTCACATCTCCTTCTGCCAGAACTGCAGGATCTCTGAGCTTGATGGCAGCGCCAGATGATTTTGCAGGCTTAAGTTTCAGTCTTTCAGTCAACATGTCACCTGAGCAACAGCTCGTGAAGCCTAATCCTACAAAAAGAGCAGGTTTAACACTTTTTTTAATATGATTATCCATGAGCTCATTTCCTGGTTGTGACAGCTGTGCCTTTCTTATTCATAGAGTAGGAGCCAACAGAGCAGGGTGTTGTTATAACTAGACCAGTTTTAAAGGAGGCCAAGCTCCTGTTAATGTTTGAAAAACAAAGCTCCATAATGTTAAACAAATCATCATTATTGCTCTTCACTTTCAATCCCTTTTATTTTTGCCTTTTCACCATTTTCAAACTTTTGTTGTGTCATTTTCACATTGCATTTTAATTTTTGTGCTCTGTAAGGAAGGAACTGGGGGCAGAGTCATTATAAATCTGTGCCATATTGTGGTCATATGTCATATCTTCAAAAGTATAGAAGTTACAAATACAAAATGATTGTATTTTCACACATGAAATCCAGATTCTACTTGAACATACTGTACTGTACATGCAACTTCAAGTAGTTCTGTAAGAATGCAGTACACTTTATTAGATTTAAAACCACTAAAACTAGAACCCAGTGCATCCTTCTCATAGCTGGTGCCAGTAATGATTTATGAAAGTTAATACTTAAACTTCCCTGCCTCTGCATTGCATTGTTTAACTCATGTCCTTGTTTGGTTTATAAATCTCTGCAGAAGTTTCACAATGCATTCAGCATCTGAGCTCCACAACAATGAAACCCGCCTCTCTGGGGGGGTCAAAGTGGGATCCAGAGTCCCGCTGCAACTTGTGCTGAAAATAGCTGTTCAGAGAATAACTTTGAGGGGGAGAAACAATGCTCTCAGAGGGAGCTCAGGAGCGTTTTTATAACACTGAAAGTCAAGATGAAATTCATATCAGTAAGCTAATTAGTTTCCTACAACTCTACTTGATATAAGTGCTGAGAGGTAGCCCGGAAGATGCACAGGATTTGGAAAAAATGAGGAGGTACAGTATATAAGAGCAGGGTTACAGCCATATGGAGACGGCTGTGTAATAGAGTGGCTCCCATGACTTCCTCTGGCAACCTCTAACAGCCTGCAGCTGTGTTTCTCACAGAGGCATTACCAACCTGACTCTACTTTAAGGCACAGAAAGAGAAAACAGACTCTACTGTCATTCATTGCCAAACCACATATGTCAAAATAAGTTTGACCCTGGCAAAGGCAAAGGCAAGGAGGAACATAGACAAGTGTTGGACGAGGGAAGAAAGATGAAGGGAAAAAAATCTGTAAATGTGACAAAACACATTAAATGTCCATATTACTGAATGATTCACCTTTAGCCCCCCTACCAACTCTGAGCTGAATTTTGCTTCCAGTTGCACAAATACTTAGTTTGGTTCATAAAATACATGCAGTGTGTCTCAGTGATGGCCTCCAGGTTATCTTTGCTTCAGTGGAAACTGTGACATTTAAGTTACAATTACTCTTACCTTTTTAAAGAGTAACAGTTTGCATTGCTATAAACTTTACGAACGGGATCAGTGGTTTAATTGAAATGTTTATTATGTTATAACATCCAAACATCCAGTTTGCTGCTTGGTATTCACACTAAGCACTAACCTATAATCAAAAGGATTTGGATCTCTTTTGTTTTTGAGCGTGAACATGCTCTTGAGTCTCTTCTGCACAAAATGCCACACATGGATAGCACATGCAGGGGTTCAGAAATGATCCACAGACAAACTGAAGACTTTGTCCGTCATGATTTAGGCAGAAAACATTTTACAGACTTTTTGGACCGACTATTTCCTCACTGTGCTTATTGTTCAGACCACATCAGTCCACACATAGGAGGAAGTAATACACAGGCATTAGGTTGATGCATCTGCAGCTAATGGGATCATAAAATTAGTAGTGGGTACAATGCATCTTGTCCATTTTCATAATGGTTCGTAAGATCAGTTAAGCAGTGAGGATGGTGCTATACAAACAAGACTTTTCTCAGACATGCACAGCAAATATCTGCATGGGAAAGTGTGCCAATAGGAACTCGTACATGCACGTGCAGTCACTCCACAGATTTATTGGCAACAGTACACAATAATTATTGTAGGTTGACTGTACATGATTCACTGAAGGTGAATGAATCAGTTAACCATGTTGTCAAGCAGTCAGAGCACACAGAGCAGCAGGTGACACGTGTAATTAGTTAATGCACCGGGTGGGTTTCAATATGACTCAGATGTTTGTGTGACAAATCAAATGCTGTTTTTTGTTTTTTTATTTGTCATTCAGTGGAGAGAGTGGAGCAGGGAAGACTGTGGCAGCCAAATATATCATGAGCTACATCTCCAGGGTGTCAGGAGGTGGACCCAAAGTACAGGTGAGTGGAGCTGCTTTGTCTCCTTCAGGACATAATATGTAAAAAATGATATTAATGAGAGTTAACAATGGGTCTTTTCAGTGCATAATGCTGTAATGTAAGTTGACACGAGTTAAAAATAATACACTGATTTATATTATCTTTATTGTGATACATTCAACAAAAGTCTGACTTTTTTATAAAAGCTTTCATTCATTTTGCCCATCTTACTTATAGAACCATCAACAAATTCAGGACAGTTTGTAATATCGCTGCACATTTGTTTAAAATAAAACAACCTGTTGCTGCTCTACTTCATTCCTACACTTATCCCTCAGACTCAATCCTTGTCTTATCATCCTCATCCTTATACCTCATTATGCCCCAATCATCAGCTTCCTACTCACCCAGCCCCCTTCAGCCATCTGGCAGCTTCTCAAAACAGCAGATGTCCAGTTACTAAGCTCGATAAAGATCTAAAGTTTGATGAGGAAATGCCTGCGTCATGACGACAGTGGGATTTTTATATTTAATCCAATTAGAGCTGTTTCCACCAAGGCAACATCAGAAATCATCTTCAGACTTTAAATTGAACAATGGAGCTTGTAGTGACTGGTTAGACTAAATCCTATGTGTTATACTGAACTTTATTCTTGTTTTGCAAGTTATTGTGTGCATGTATGCTTCTAAATCAAATTATAGATATACAGTAACTGTCTTGGTTTCTCTGTTTCTCTCTCTCTTGTTTGCACACTCGTTCACCTGGTTCAAATCAGCTTTGCACATACATCTCATGCATTCTTATACAATATTACTACAGTGTGTTTTCACATGTGTGACAAACAGTTTTGAATATATAATAAGTCCATGCCACTAACATATCTTTTCATCTGTCTGTGAGAATTATCTATTAATAGTTTGAAGTGTATTTTTTCCTTTCGTACAAAACTAAGTTTAGAGCCAAAAAAATTCCAAGAAATAACTTTGACTCAACTTCTGTGTACAATAATGGAAGTGGGAATAGCTACGTCTGTTGTAGTGATTTAAAACTCATGTGCCTCTGACATGCACATGGCTCAGAGGAAAGTCTGTACGTATGCATTTGTGCGGTGCGTGTGGATCTATGTATGCACACATGCTCGTATTTGAGTGGAACATTCCAGAGACAAACACACCAGCCTGTCAGCGAGGGTGTGCAAGTGTGTGTGGTGTCTGTACCTTCTCTACACTCTGTCTGTGACGTAGTTAACAACTCATTGCATCTTTCTCCTGACAGCACGTCAAAGACATCATCCTCCAGTCCAACCCCCTGCTAGAGGCCTTTGGCAACGCCAAGACTGTGAGAAATAACAACTCCAGCAGATTTGTAAGGCTTTCGTTTCACTTTTTGTGAATCAGGGTACCAAACATTGCAGCTCAATTCATAACTGGTTCTTATTAACCAAAGAACCATCCGCATGTGTATTCCAAATAGGCTAAACCTGCCGGCAAAAGTTAAAACAGAAGCAGTGTACTAAAATGTGAAATTGATTATCTTCCTCCACACACATTTTTGCAGACTCATTTTTTGGGCACAAAAGCTGACTTGCAGTGTAAGTGAAGACAACTCTGACATAACACATACAAAATTAGAATATGCCACCCTCAGTGCAAATCATGAGCTGTGTCGCTTATAGATACGTACGTGCAGTAAGTGTTACTTATCCCAAAATAATTTAAAGACTTAACTTCAAAAAAATGTCACAGTAACTACTTTTCTTCTGATTTCTGTTTTACTGCATGAGGCAACAAACCTCATGTGAGTCATTAACCAGCTGTACTGTAAGAAGACACTGCACTCAAGGACCTACACCGTAGTTAAGGCAAAGCATGTTTAAAAAAATCCCTCAGAACGTCTTCAGCTGAGTTTTTGGTTCAGGTTAAAATGTAAAGTAGTATTGTATCAGTAGCTATAGGATATTTTCAGGTCAAGTTTTTCAGAAAATACTTTTGGTTTGCTGCTAATAACATGAAATCACTACTACTACTTTTGAGGTGCTGGGATAAATAGTGTCTCTGTTCAGTTTTCAGCTCAACTGGAACAGACATTACAGTCTTGTATGGAAAAGAGAGCAAGACAAAAAGCAGAATCATATTTTTTATCTAAAAATATAAACCTTAGCACAGCCAGGTGCCAGTGTTTTAGATTTTATAGCTCAGGCATTAAGCTTTATTGCAGCCACTCCAATTCTGAAAAAAACATGCTTTGATCCATTAGGGGAAATACTTCGAGATCCAGTTCAGCCCTGGTGGCGAACCAGACGGCGGGAAAATCTCCAACTTTCTTCTGGAAAAATCACGTGTCGTCATGAGGAATCCTGGAGAAAGGAGTTTCCATATATTCTATCAGGTGAGAGCAGCTAAAGAGGGAACAGGACTCATTTTGGGTCATGAAGAGGCTCCGTGAGGGAATTTCAGGACACGCTGGAGTAGATGTGTGATTTGGCTGCAGGAGAAGGAGCAGTCTGTTTTTGTTGTGCATGGCCTAAGGTCTCTGGAAAAGATAGAACTGTTCAGTTTTACCATAGTACAAGTTTCATCACACACAGATGGAGCATAGAAAACGTATAAATGTATTGCTACATACAGGATTTCTAGAAAGTCATGTTTAGAATAGGTGCATACACAGTTGTACACTATTAATTTCTGCTCTACAGTTGATAGAAGGAGCCAGTGAAGACCAGAAGAAGAGCCTGGGAATCACAAGCCTGGATTACTATAGTTACCTCAATCAGTCTGGTTCCTACAAAGTGGATGACATCAATGACAAGAGCGACTTCCAGGAGACAATGGTATGGTCAGATTCTTTCTGTTTAGCTGACAATAACATGAAACCCTCAGTGGTGTTGTGTGTGTCTTTGAATCCCATACCAGCATTTATGTGGCTCACAGTCTTCTCTTCACATGCTTCTCGCTCCCTGCCACTCTTTAGTTTTCTTTTCCAATGATCTCCTCCTGTTTTTGTTTACCATGCAAACCGCAACAGGAGTAATTAGAGGACATGAGTTAGGTACCACAGGAGTGTGTAAACCCACACTGCAGCCCTGATTTAGCACGATTTTTTTCCTTTTCTTTCCCAGCATGCCATGGATGTGATTGGCATCTCCGTCGTGGAACGCGCCATGGTGCTTCAGATTGTGGCTGGAGTCCTGCACCTTGGAAACATCAGTTTCAAGGAATCTGGCAACTATGCTGCTGTGGAGAGTGAAGAGTGTAAGTATCCTACACAAGGATGTGTACATAAAAGACCTGAGCGGTGCCAAGTTTCGTGTTCACGCTACAACAGCAACAACCATTTAAAATTAACTTAGACTATTTTTAGTTTTAGCTGTTACATTTAGCCTAAAGGGATATAAAAATAGGCCTTCTCAGTTTATACTGGAACCGTTTTATTTGTTTTGACAATTAATACTGTATTGAACCCAGTCTGTTAGCTGTGTGTGTGGAAGAAAAGGACAGCTATTTTAAGTTCGGCACACCTACAATGTTTTACTGCCCTTCAACACAGTTATAACTAGTTAGAAGTTTTCATAAAAAATAAGGTATTAATAATAGGTTAATAATGCGAGGTAAATGCTCATGTTATGTATTAACATGTAGGTGTAGTGCTGAGTGTTAACCATTTCCACCCGCTTAGTTTAATGTGTTTGTGTGCTAACAGTTGTAGTAGCACTAACCGTAACTTACAGCTGAGGCTGATTGTCTTTTTTGTTTTGCAGGTATTTGGTCATAAAATTGCAAGAACTTGTGCCTCTCATGTATTATATACATTCAAGTTACAGTGCTAATTATCCGGATATTTAACCAGATATTTACCCTAAAGCAGTACACGATGACTGTTAATAAAGCCACAGAATCAATGTACATCACTCACTCAAGGTTTTTCCCAAAACCCTCAAACAGACACCATATATAGCTTTAAGGTTTTGCTATATTATGCCTAATGTAAGGTTTATATTTTATTCTGCGGCTCCATTGATACTCGATTATCTGATTTTCAAGTTTAAAAAGTGTAAACATCTGTTAAAATTCCTCTTTACACAACAGCTCCTCTGGCCTTGAGACTGAAAAGGTTTGTTTAAGCTGTCCTGCTCTGATTGGCCAGCTCGTGGAAAACTTCATGTGGATCAAACTAAGCCCAAAATAATTGTTGTCAGCACAAAACCCTCCACCGGGTTGGCCACACTTAACGACCCACTCAATGGGCGTAGGAGGAGTTGCCAGTGGTGTGGCTGTTACGTCTACCCACACCCCTTCTTACAAAACAAGACAACTTCAACTGGATGACTGAGAATCTTCACAGACATCATGAATGTTTGTACCCAAGTTTGTGCCAATCCTTCCAAAAGTTATTTGTCCAGCTGTTCGTGAAAACTTTCAAAGTCTCAGCTCTCTTCTTCAGTCTGAGCTGCCCTTCCAGTTGGTTTTGGAGGATATTTCTTTCTCACCACGTTCACTCCCTAAAGTTTTATTGTGTTAATTCAGGGCTGCAGCCAACTGTCTGGAATAATCCAAGACCATGCTACAGTAGATTACCAGAAAATAAAACGCAATTATTGAAAGTCTGGATATATTTCGTCAGAGGCTAAAATTACTTGGAAAAATACTTCTTCTTCTGTCCCCTTTACTTTTGCCCTTTCCTGCCTCATTTTATTCTTTTCTCATTTTTTCTTTTCCTTTCTTTTCTCGTTCCCTCTCATGCTCCATCCGTGTGATGCAAATGCAGGTCCAGTTGCCAGTGTACAAAGCCGTGGTCTGTTCTGGGCAGACGTAACAGCAGCACTACATAATCTCTGCCTTTCCTGTTCCCCCCAGTCTCACTTCCTGTGTGCTTACGCTGCTCTGTGTTGCACGGATTCAGACCCTCATACAACAACTACATCAGCCAAGATCACGTAAACACAGACTCACACTTAACAAAAAGAGTCAGTGTGTCATCTCTTGTTGAAAGAAATGTTGAGACTTACTGTACAAATTATTTGGGTATTATTTGACAGGTTATTTAGTTAAAAGTGACTTGATAGTGATGTATTGTATGAATTAGTCTCTGTGGAGAACTAGAACTAGACTAGAACATTGCATCTGGTATAAATTGCTCTTCTGACTATTGAACTGAATATTTTGACAAGTACTTTAACATTTTGAATGCAGTTGCTCTAAATGTTACCTAAATAGTTTCTCCATGATGCTATTTGATAGCATTGCATACATTTTATGCATTTACTTGTTCTGGGGTGTGCAGGTTTGTCAGAAGCATTTCTGCATAATATGAATTTGTTGTAGACCTGATTAAATCTGAACCTCATTGAATCCGTACGTACAAACAATACATATACAGTATGTAGCTACGAAACTGTAACCAGCTGCCGGTTAGCTTCTTAGCACAGAAACTATTACAGAACACGAACTTGAGCAAAGAAACACTCCAACACAACCAAAAAAGTGTGTTCCATGCCTGAATTTAAACATGCTAAT
>JAUBNQ010000017.1:7124149-7144121 GCA_032353495.1 Ctenopoma kingsleyae | reverse complement strand
ATATTGTGTCAGCTCAGGATAAAAATAAACAAATTAAATCACATTGGTATCTGCAAGATAATTTATGTTGTATATAATGTTGATTTTCGCACAGCATCAGCAGTGTAAACAATGAATAACATGCTTTGATGAAGTCAGTATAGCACTGCGTCTCACTTATATGTGCGAATAGGGACCATATACACATTCGTATGCTTCTGTAATGTGACATAATTTGGATAATTTATTCTTTTGTAGCAATGGACACAGACGGCCAACTTCAAATGGAGGAATGTGAGTTGGAGTGTTTGCCGTGTTTTGGGTGGTGGTTCAGGACTAGAAAAGCTTTCAGCACCAGGACACGTTGATATTTCTTCTCTTGTACTCTTTTTTTTTTTTTTTAAGTTCAACCTTACCTGCATACTACAAAGGAGTCAACTGTAGTATGCAACTAATATTTCTTTATTTCTTTTTCTGTAGCTGATGATAGATCTTTAATTTGTGTAGTGATAGAGAGATTTTGTAGTGAATCCTGCTGTGCGCCTTTTCTCATGGCTCATTTTTAATGAAGGATCCTCTTCATCGGGGAAATAAATATTACAGATAACAGTTATTCAAATACACAGACATCACTGGAAGATGATATTATTTTATTTAGTAAATGCACATGTTTTTCATATTAACTAACTACATCACTGTCTGCTTACTGCTCACTGGGAGAACATCTAATACTACTGCTACTACTACTACTACCAGTACTACTACTACTACTAACAAAAATATTAAGAAACTGGGTTTTAAAGGTATCTCTGACTCTGGATCAACACCCTCGGCTCTGAGATGCTTCATGATTTTTCACCATTTCAGTGAGCAGGCAAAATATAAAAATATATCACATACTACATCATCATCTTGTGGCTGATTTGTGAACTGCTGTCTGTTAGAAAGAAGCACGGAAACTCATCCAAACTAACCAAAGAAGTATTTCATATTTCATGCTTCCATAATGTGTGTCTGATACATATTTATCTACTCCGTGTTTTTAGTTTTCTTCATTTTCTTGGCTACACTGAAATTTACAGTTTTCACACAGTTTAACAAGATGGTGATAACGTATGCACTTGTATTCTGGGATGTGCAGTAATATCCCAAAAAAAAAACAACTTCTGCTGGGTACTTCTGAGTTGTCTTCACAGCCATTGCAGCCCACTGAACTGAACCTTTCATTTAGTGTCCAACTGTGACTAGATCATCCTGACAGCTGTGTGGTTTCTCTCTTTGTCTTTTGATACCTCAGGGCCCACAGACCATCAGTCAGCAGGCCTCCGCCGGGAGGAGGACGACCCAAACCCGCACCCAAACCCAAACACCTTGTGCCCCAGTGCAAAGCTTTGTACGCCTACGATGCTCAGGACACAGACGAGCTCAGCTTCAATGCTGAGGACATTATCGACATCATCAAAGAGGGTAAGCAGCATTTATAAGCTTATCTTTCACACTTGGCGTGATATCGTCAGCCTGGACACTAATTTCTTGATGTTTGCTGATTAGATGCGTCTGGATGGTGGACGGGACGACTTCGTGGAAAGCAGGGTCTTTTCCCCAACAACTATGTAACCAAAATCTAGGAGCGGCTGGTTTACAGCACAGGGAGGAGAGCCTGCTGCGTCCCTGCTGATCATTTCAGCAGACGGGATGGAGCTTACAGTCAGAGACACAAGTACTGTGAGATTTCCTGGGGAAAGAAGCTCACACTTCCTTCTCCACTGCCTCTTAGTAAATGAATGCAACTCGTTTACGTCACCACACCAAAAGATCATCAGGCTTGAAATGAGGCTCTGCTTTATAGACTCTTTGACCCCGGGGCCTGTTTTCCTCCACAGTCCCTTTGAGTACTGAACAAAACTATTTATTGTATTTATAGCTTATTGTGTCCTCCTTACTGTCATTTATATCTTGCTGAGGATTTGAACTCCAACTGTTTGAAGCGCTGGAATGAAATATGCTTAATCTGTGGGATCAGGCTGTGATTTTTACTCTCAATATGTTATTTTTAGATGGTTTGATTCCTGAAGAAATGATAGTTGTCTCAGTGTCAAAACTGAAGTGACTGCTGTTTTACCAGATCTATTTATTTTGGTGCAAAACTGTAACTACTTCCCAGCAATGAACGAATGATTTTAAAGGTTTCATTTTAACCAAAGCAATATAAATTTCCCAAAAAAGTCAGGAACTAATGCGGTCAAGTGGCAAATCGCCTAGAAAACCACCTTAATCTTTGTGTTTTGTTGTTGTTTTAGTCTTTCTGTCACACCAATATATGTTAGACACAAAGTAGAGGCCATGTATACTGTAACCTGAGCATGCTGTCTGTGGTGTATTAGCACTTTATTGGTACAGGTACTACGTTGGACACAGACATTGTCACTCATGCCACAGCGAGTCAAGTCTAGGAGGGACAGGTTGCCAAGCTAGCAATAAGCCTAGTTACTGAGGGGGATCATTTGTTTACATGAAATGATTAAAAACAGGCATTCTAGATCTGATTCTGTATATTTGTTCATATTTTCAAGTACGTCTGTTGGTGATTGGATTTTTGTTTTGTCAAGTGCAAAAGTTGTTTTAGGTGAAATCATTTTGTCAACAGTTTTCCACGGCACTACAACAGACTCATTCTGCTTTTGCTCGACTGTTTCTGCACATTTGTTGCACTGCTGTTGCATTACTTACACATTCCTTAGTAATTTGTTTTTTGTTTTTGTTTTTTTAAACCAAATAACCGCATTATGCTCAGTCATGAAAAATTGCTGGGATTTCTGTCACAGATCTTCTGCATCATCAAATACAGTTTGATCTCGGACGGTTAAAAACATCCTTGTGCAATAAAAACAATAAAGGAGTCTTTCAATAAAAATAAAGCATGTAATATTTTATATTTTAACCGCTGCTTTTTTGAGGTTTTATTATGAGAGAATGCACTAATAGGGTTTTTCAACTGCAGGAACTTAACAGAACTCGTAGGGTAAAGGTGTTCAGTTCTGGTTTGTGTTTTCAGTGAGTTTTCCCACTCGCGAGGTTTCAGGACACAGCTCTGACCTTTATCCAATCACAGGCGACTGGAGCTATTAAGCTGAACATTAATTTAACTCCTTAAATACATTGTTGTACATGTAAATTTAGTTGTTCATGAAGAAGCTGTTGTACATAGTTTCCATACAAGATTTTTTCTAAGGGCTTTGTCCACTCTAATGAATTGTGTTTGCATTTTAGCATTTTTGAATTACAATGGTCAAGTTTAAAAACATATAGTCTTTGAATTACTGTTATCAACCATGTAAACACTGTGTAAAATATAAATATAAAACATAAACTGCCTCATGTCCACCTTGTGACCACATTAGATACTGCACCTAATTTGTTTGCATCAGTTTTATGCTTTAGATTCTAGGTTTCATTTCAGTTCTTCAATGTGACAAACATATCAGGTCTCAGGTTTCATACAGAACTCTCTCTGAACTGAAATCAATTACTTGATACCAGCCTGAATGGTCGACGCCTTCAGACATATTATATCGGAGAAATCTGAATTCATGTGACCTGTTTCATGGTCACTTTAATAAATTTCCATGGTGTTAATATAGACATAGGTTTAGTGATAATTTCAATAGATTTCTCAGCATCCAGTCTTGTTGTATCTGTCCTCAGGGGCAGAAAGAAAAATCACTTTGCTTTCTGAGATGATTTCCTGGAACTTCCATATTTAAACCCTGATTATGCAAAGCGTGCTCTAATTTTATCCCCTATAAATAAAGGATTAAGTTGATTTATTAAACAGGATCATCTCTTACACCATGTTCACAATGCAGAGTCATACACAGGTCTAATCTTCTATTCTGATAGGTGCTCTAAGCATCAGAAGACAGAAACCAGCATTAGAAAATCCATCTTCATTAAAAGGTCAAGAGAGGTCAAATGTGAATATTACTTTTAAAAAAATCTACTGTTTTATAATATTTTAATTATTGTACATTTTGACAAAACTTCAGCATGCTAATGAATCTGAATTTCAATCAGGATATGACTGCAGCAGTTAAAGACGGGAACAATAAACAGACTAGTAGAAGGTGAAAATCCCTCAGCAGTTAATCTAATGCAGTGGTTCACAAGAAAACGTCAGGAGATGATTAACACAAAAGGAGAGCAGAAGAAATAACATTTCTCCTACACAAATTTATGCTTTTCCTCGTCTTTGCTTTTTTTCCCCTAATGAGATGTAGAATTTTACCTCTTCAGGACTCTAAAACGATTCTAAATAACTTGAAGTGGCAGACGTAGGCAGCCTGTGATGAAGCCACTGCTTCATTTTAAGCGGACACATTAAAACAGACTGGAAGTCACGGATCTAAAGCATTGAATCAGGCAACAGTGGTGTAAGAAGTACTTAAATTATTTACTTACAAGTAGCAATATGAATGTAGTTTTCAGCAATAATACTCAATAATTAAGACTCGTTATCCATTTTCATGCTCTCAATTAAACATTGAAAACAACCCAACATCTAATTTCCAAAGAGGACACCAAGGGGCTCAATTAAGAGTTATCCAAGTTTATTAATATTTTTAAAACTAATATAAATCCCACAGAATATGATCCTGGTGCCTTTAAGTCAATGAATGCATGGATACCTGCTTTAAGTACTGCATTTCAACACTCCATTCAAAATCTTTTTTTTTTTCCTTTTTTCATATTCATCAGAGTGGAAATACATGGCCTCAGCGCATTTTCATATTCACTACTATTCTCCTACCTTTTTTCTCTCTTGTGCAAGTCTATGCGAGTGAGTTAGTCAACAGTATTAGTGTTTTTCTGTCCGCTGCAGCCAAAATGGACGCTGCTGCTCAACTACAGAGAGACAAAAGGGAAGGTGGATAAAATGGTTCCAAGTTTGAGAACAAACAGTAAATATTAATCCCAAATTGAGCTGTGTATTTCCCTCTGAACACACACGCACACACTAGAAATGAAAAGTCCACACCACTGCCAGTATCAAATTGACATAATGATCCCAGGTTGCAGGCTCATGTGACATTTCTTACACACACGTAGACCTGAGATCACCTTACAGAAACCTAGCAGACACAGTCCCTTCTACAGGAAGAAACCCCAACAAAATGAAAAGATTCACAGCAGATCCCAAAAATCGTTCAGTTTAGAAAGAACAGTCAAGAGAGGGACGTGACATTCTTTTTCTTGTTCTACATCAGATGGTGGCGATAATGGCGTTTTAGTCAAATAAAGGTGCTGGAAAGAGGTGTAATCGTAGCAAAGCATGTGCATATTCTGTGAGTGAGGTGAACATTGGAGTTTATTTCCACTCTAGAAATACTGGGTGTACACTAATACAGCAGCTGATCTGTTAACATATTTCCCTAGTTAGGAATGTCTTGATTTACTTAAAAAACATCTTTCACTAACAATCCACATCTTCTAAACATAAACTAATCAATACAATGATTGGTAAAATGAATCCTGCAATGTTTTGTTTTTTTCAAACCGGAGGTCGACATTCTATTCTAGTAAAGCAAGGCATTAGGTTTACAGAAATGCGTCTTTACTAGAGCAGCTATCCTCACCTGCAAGTTGTTAGGCTGTGTTAAGCCCACGTTATATGTGCAAAGAAATGCATTGCAAGGAAACATGCAGAGAAACAAAACAAAAATGACACTTGAGGAAACAATCAAAAGCTACATAAAAGCTTTATAAATACAATAAAATCTTAAACCCTTAATGGAGAATTCTAGCTGTTGTAGTAATATGTGATAGCTGGCACTCTAGGCTCAATGCTTTTTTGTCAGGTTTTTTTTTTATTTTCTTGTAGTAGAGCTGCACAGGTAATTCATGCCATCTTTGGTTGACTGCAGTACTGAAGAGAAAATTAATATGATCTCAAAATAAATTTTCAACAAAAGGGTTGTTAGAAAAACAGCATCAACTCTCAGCAGACAACTGCGCCTCAATGTCCACTCTGCAGATGGGGCACTTCTTATTGGTGAGGAGCCACTGATCCACACACAGCTGATGGAAGAGGTGCATACATGGTAGGCGCCTGGAGGGGAAGCAGAGGAGAGAGAGATGAGAAACAGTAAAAAATGATTTTTAGAAGCATTACACTTTTAAATTAACAAGCAAATATAGTTTTATGAACAGTGGGTATCTGTTGGTGTGGTTATAACGTTTTCATTGACTTTTATATTTTTCTCAGTGTCAAAAATACCATAAAAAAAGCAACCAACACTTAATCCTGTTAACACATCTGTGTAGCCAGAGCTGCAACATGTTTCCTGTTTATCACAAAGACACTTAGGTTTATTTTGATCAGTCCCACATACACCATACTGCTTTTTTAAACATTTACTTATGCACCAAACCTATGCTCACATTCGACCTAAATGTGCTGAAACATATGCCCAACTGTTCTAAGAAATTACTGAGCTTTACAAAACTACAGTTATTCTTTAAGATCTTTGTTTCAAGTAGAAACAATCAGCGCTGAGCACCACAGACAAGTATGTATACATGTCCTATACAAGGACATATATAATATTTACACTTTTAAGTTAAGTTGATGTGGCAACACAAGAGAAGAGACAACTTCTAGCTCACTAGATAAAATAGAGGTAAAGAACATCTGGCTGTGTCAGAAATGTGTAACACCTGTTTTTGCTCAGAAGAATTATTCAAAATATCTTTTAATTAATAATTCATTCATAATAATTTCTAATATAAGAGTGTTTCACCTGAATACAAAACTCAACATGTTAAAAAAAAAAGAGTAAAAATCAATCATGACACTCTCCTCTTATACCAACAGAGGGCAGAAAAACCTTCTTTAAAAAAACCTGAGTGAGTGCCAAAAAGCAGTTCCATGAGGCCGGTAATTTTAAGGCACTCTGGGGTTTTCTGCTGATTACTATACCTTTGGGTTTTTAAAAAATATATCTCGAGAGACGTGGGGAAAATGGAACAACTGCACCTGCCATCCCACATGTCTGTGTTCACAGGTCCACAGACACGCCCCTTAAAAGCATAATAAACACAGTAAAAACTGTGAGCAACAAGGACACCCTGGAGGGGGGGGGGCATTTACCTGACATCCTCCCCTTCCTCCAGTATTGACAGACAGATGGTGCATTTTTCTTCCGTGTCTTCGTCTGCCCCCTCGTCTTCGTCTTGCTTACCATGCAGCTTTCTCTGTTCGTGAGAAACATTTGGAAATGTGACTTTTGATGAGCAGCATCAATCAGTAAAGTTTCCTCAGCTGACTCATTAATAATATGGTTAATTCACTCTGTGTTAAACATAGAATAACATTAAACTGCTCAACTAAAACCCTGTGGTAGCATTAGAAATACAAATTACATTTGCATAAAATTAGAATGTTATCTATAAAGAAAACTATATTTGGATCAAACGTTTAAAAAAATAAAACATTACATTTCTTTGGGGACAGAGAGAAAGGGTCTTTTTGTCCTGAAAACAAAAAAAAAGAAATTCTGTTGTCTCTATGTTAAACAAAGTTATTCAAATCAAAGTTATTAGCCGAATTCCCTTGCCCCCAAGACTAATACTAACATCTACTGTACATGTGAGCAGAGACATGTTTCCAAATTGATTTGTCTTATTATTTCTCACCGATTCTGGGGTAGCGTGCATATTTTTCCCAATAGATGCCCAAGCTTCAGGGGTTAACTGTTGGTCAATGTCTCTCTCCAACACCTTCTGTATTGGGTGGCAGGGTGTTAGATTGCTTATTTAGATACATTTGGAAACCTCTAGGGAAACTGTTCCCAAACAATGTCTTCACAGCTGCAAACTCTGGTAAAAGACACTACAGTATTTTCTAAATGTTGGCAAAACATCAGACGTGTGAAATAAGCACAAAAGACCACTGCGCACTCTGTCCCAGAATAAACTGTAACAGACATGCAAAACTATATACAGTATATTCATAATCCATTGCACACTATATACAAGCCACAGATACGCAGATTCTCACAGGTGCTCACCTTTTTGTACTTGTGTGGGTAAGTGCACCTCTCTATGGTTCCCTGAGAGGCTCCTCGGTTCACAGTCCCCAATCTTTCCTCTAAATGCAGCAGGTCCTGATGGAAGTGGGATAAACAAATCGCTGTGAGGCTGACAGATGCGTGAACAGAGCTGTTGCTCTGCACAGACAGATATTTCTCTTTTTGTTCAAAGGGATTTTCATTTTTCACATTAACCTGTATTGGGGGCAATTCAGGGCTCAGCATCTTGGTCAAGGACACTTTGACCAAGATTCTCTAACCACCAACTTGTGATTAATGGCTGACCTGCTCTTCCAACTCAGTTATGGCTGCACTGAATTTTATTAGATTTAAACAGTGCGTGACTGAAAGTGCAAAGCTAAAAATATAAAAATCATAGCCAGTTTAAATCCTTTAGTTAATATTTTGTTGTTTGTTAAAATGTTGAACTAAAATGGGTTTTGACTTCATCGTAACAGCTAAATAATGACGAGCCACGTGGTGATGAATCAAGCTATTATAAAGTTAATATAATGACAGAGGTGATGAGTGAAGCAGTGATATAACTGCTCATGTTTGCCTTATTTGTCCTCGCGCTCATAAAAACACATTCAGCTACAGTGTTATATAAAACAAACACAAAAAAAGCGCCCTCACCTCATAGGTTCTCCCAAAGCCAGTCATTCTAGATGAGATGTACCGAATGTGCGGGTAGGTCACTTCAGATATGCCAGTGTGCTGAAGAAAGCAAACATAACATACACAACACATTAACATTTAACCCCAGGAAGACACATCTTCAATAAATACACTTAGTTCTTTTGAAACATGACCACCACACATTATTATCACACACCTTTTGCAGACCCTGTTTCATTTAACAGGGTCCTGAGATTCTGGTGGGTGTTATAGAATATCTCATGCTATAAAAGTAGTGGCTTAGTACTTTCACTTTCAGCTATATTACTGGATTTCTATGTGCATTTGGGTAAATAATAGGGATGCACCGATTTAATGCCTTGTTAAATGGCATCAGGCTATTGGCAAATAAGATGGCATCTGATGCTAGCAGCTGATGTTCTGTTTTTTTTCTTTGTTGTTTTGAAACAACTATTATTTTAGTCACAGACCCTGTCATAATAAGAGCTCGTACTGAGGAGGAGAACAGGTATTAGTAAAACAAGGTTATAAACCTAAGAAAACGCACAGGAAAAGCTGAACAGTTCAACAAGTAATATAGGAATACAAATATTCCCAGTATTTTCAGGCTTTAAGCAGTGCTGCTGTGACAGCTGCAGCCACAGAGGGTCAGGAAGAGATGGCGGCAGCGAGGGCAGCATCTAACTAGTACATAGGCAATAGTTCAGATGCAGAGAAATACAGGGAAATGTAGACTTATTATTATTGTATTTTTAGATTTATTTAATACATTATTTAAGAAACTGTCGGTGTGTGCTACCCCCACCCGATCAGGTACCGCCACAGATACAATTAAAGGTTGTATTAAAGGTTGTTTCATAAATTCATATGATTGAATTTGTGAATTGAATTTCAAAGATTGATGTAATGAGTTTGAAACAGATTTCTTTGCTTTACTGTCACAAAAGGGGGAATAAATAAAAAACAAACAAAACAAACAAAACATCATTATTGGTAATGGACAAATCATTATTTTAAATGTCATATCAGCCCAGAAAATCAGTGCATCCCTAGCAAATAGCTGCGCCTGGAATGATGTATCCAGCAGCTTCTACACAAAGGGTTGTGTCCAATTTCCTATATTCTACATCAACACAATTTGCTAATTCCTGTTACTAAAACTTTCTGTGCTGTGTGCTGTCAAGTGCTGGTTGTGCTGCTAAAACTGAAGCTAAGGAGATGAGCTGTGGATATATTACAAATATCTGAGTAACTTCAACAATACGAAGACTTTATCGGCTCCTGCACTAAAGGTACAGAGAAGTACCGATTGCCAAAAAATGACTAGTGTTTGGTTGTTTGAGGGTGACCACGCAAAAAAAATATCATGATGAAAGTGTCAACTACATTTGTGCAGGATCTGACTTAAGGCTTGTGGATTTGTTGAGTGTGCACTTGAAATGCCTGATGAGCCACTATTAATTGCTAATGCATTATTCATGTGATTCACCAAACCATCCTTGAAATAACTGATGCTATAAATAAGGGGCCAACACCATTAATCCCAGCCAGACTTCATATAAAAGTGATTCTTTCTCATTTATGCTAATGTATGCAAGTGTGCTGAGGGTTTCTCTCACCATGAAGGGGATGGGGAAGTGGTGCAGTCTAGGGGGAGGGTGATAGTGGGGCAGGTGGGAGTGCAAGTGCCCTGATGGGTACGGTGGCATAGTCACTCCAGCCTCGATGCCAAGCTCCCTGTTGACAAACAAATAAACAGTGATCAGTCATCTTTACTGGACCTGAACATAAAACCAAGGAACCAAAGATTAACATTAAACTACTAATATTTCATCTGAACTAGTTTTGAAACCAAACATCTGCAGAGCTTCTAATACTGACCATGCTGTTCTTTGCTCAGGCTGGCGAGGGTGGGAAGACATAGTTTGTGGCACATGGATGTGGTGTCCGTGGCCGTAGTTCGGGTGCATTCTGTGGGGGTGTGGAGGCGGACGCTCATGCGCTCGTCTGCAAGGAAATAAAAACAGCGGTTTAACGAAGAATGGCTCATGTCTGCAGGCTTATCTTTTACGCTAATATCAGTACTCACGTTGGGTGCTGCATCATCCTGCGCCTCTGGACCTCCATCCTCTGCAGCATCTCGTGTTGATGGAGCCTCTGCACGGAGGTCCCCAGTGCTGGCATATGGTGTGGCAGGGTCTGGTGGTCCGTGGACAGGTGCTGGGCCAGTGGGGCACTTGAACTAGAAAGGTGGTGGGTTGACAGTGGAGGGGGAGGGGCAGGGGGCACAGCGTGGCCTGAAGGGTGTGATGGCAGTGGCGGATGAAAGGTGACAGTGTGGGGAATGACATAATCGCCTTGTGGAGGAGGCTGCGGTGTAAGCTGGGGGTTCCCATGGGAGTGAGGACAGGCAGTGGAGGGCTGATGATGCAGTGAGCGTGCTAGAGAGCCATCTGGATTAGAGGAAAGAAAAGGAAAAAGTATTTTACACTGAGGGATAAGACTGGAGATACTCTATATTTTTGTTATTGTGAACTAATTCTATGGAAAAGAGTTTTCTAGCCTTCATTTTTTTTAAAGGCATTAGTAAGTATTTATGAATATAGCTTCAAATACACTACATGTGTATACTAATCAAGAAACAGTACAACGAGGCTCACTAATGTTTGGCTCAATAGAGGACTGTGGCAAACAGGATTATCAGGCTGACAGAAAATACTTAATAGGATCATTTTGTTTTTGGAATTTGTTGACAAACAAAAAATATAAAGTCACCTGACTCATCCTTTAAATGAAAGACTATTTTAGTCATTTCTGACCTCATGCACCAGTCAAACATGTGAGTTTCTACATTTATACTTTATACCAGATAAATATCTTGACTCATTGTGTTACAGATGATGCATGTGTAGCAGTATTTTGTTGTTGTTGTTGTCTGTTGCTATTAATATGGCAGGTTTCTGCATGTTCATTACTGTGAGCCGTTCATTGAACACCTATTCAGTAGGGGTGTAACGGTTCTGAAAGTGAAGCCACAACCATGATCCACATGTCCTTTACAATAAGAAAGTAGCACTGTGTCTATATGGAAGGCTTAGCATCATCTGTCTGCAAAGACAGTACAGTAGGGCACAACCCTCCCAACACCATGCCGACTGATCTCACACCTCCTTGAAATGACTTCCTTCAGGGTTGGATGTCTCCTGTTGAGCGCTCATTGTGTTACATTTTTAATTACACATTACGCCTATTTTATTGTCTTTAACTGCGTGACTGTTTTGGTCCAATCTTGATCGAGTGATGACGCCTGCAGTAACAATTAGGGTAGTTTCATTAGCTCACGATGGATAGTAACACTTAGATTACAGAGCCCCACACATTCAAGTCAGCAGTGTGGGAACATTTTGGTTATTCACTAGTGAGTAGGGGTGGCAATCGTGTCACAGACAAAACGCACACAACTGTTCTTTAGTGTTTCAGATCACCTAAAAAATCCACTTTTTTGCTACTTGTCCTAAGCAACAGTGTAATAGGGAGAGTCAGCCAAGGAAGAGGTGAGCATAGGCACCAGTAGCAACTAACTGTCTTACCACATCCCCATGAGAAAGCCTTGTCACACCCCTTCACTCTCCATACTGTGCTATTTTGAGTAGAATGAGCAATTAACTACTTCTGCCTGGTACGGTTCCCACAGCACTTGGCACATTAACCATCAGGCTCTGTTAATTACCATTAGCATTAGCTTTTAGGAGTGCAGCTGTCTGCCAATTTTCACAACTACTATGGCACTCCAAATGAGCAAATTTTCCAAATGCAGCAGCGCTCAGAAATCTGATTAGAAAAACTCAGAGGAATTGAACCAGTGTTGAATGTCTGGTTTCTAGGACGTGGTACACTTACATGGGGGGTGCATATAATGTCTGCAAGGCTGGGGTTGTGTTTGTGGCTGGGGCTGAGCCACCATGGATGAGCCAAAGGAGTCCACCACAGCTGGCTGGCTGGGCCCAGGGGTGGGCTGGGAAACATAAGCAGGAGGCCGTGAGGTGGAGCCTGGGCAGCACGGGTCAAAGGCCGAGGTGCTGCCATGGAAACTAGCCCCGGTGTTTCCACCACTCCGAACACTGCTGTTGCTCAGGTCCACTGGCAGAGTTTGCTGTGGGAGGAAGGCTGAGATGTCACATAAAGAACAAGGACACACTTCTCCTGTGGAATGCTAAATGAGTCTTTATGAGGCCATGCTCTCTTTGAGAAAATGTTCTCAGAGTTAAAATACAGCCATACATGCAATTCATCTCCTATTTTATGTAGAAAAAAAAGAGACTTTTCACTGTTGTTTTTTTCTCTGTAAGTGAAGAGAAACATATACTGTAGGTGAAATCATTTTGTATTCTCTTTTCCTCGGCCTCTAGCTAAAAGCTATTTCAAGACAGACATCATCATCATCATCGGTGGAGAGTGATATAGATATGAGTCATACAGTATTCGACCTAAGGTGACACAAAGGGAAGAAATTCATAAAATTACTACTCATCACAGGCTAAGCAGACAATGACAATGAAGCTACATTAAAGACCTGACCAAGCAGATTACCCAAACTAAATCAATGCATTTCAGTATTATATTAATAACATGTTGACAAGTTTTGGTCTTAAATAACACCACATGTTGAAGCTGATAATGGTTTCTATCTTTACTAATACACTAATAAATGTAGGTCATTAACAGGTTTATGTAGAGGTTTGGTATATTTATATAGTCACACTAACAGCAATACATCATGTTGGTGTTACAGAATAGGCATACCTGGTCATGGTAGTGGGCTGTGTTGCTGCCGCTACTACTGTTACTGCTGCTGCTGACTCCAGCGCAGGATGCAGAGAGAGCGTTGGGTCGTTCCACGGGGCAGCTCGGCTCTTGAAAGGGGAGGGTACCCACGGGCTGCGGTGCTGGGTGATGGACATGGTGGAGAAAGTGGTGGGCATTGCTGTGGCTGTGACCATGCACGTGCTGAGAGCCGCCGGTCTGCTGAGAGGACGACGCCTGCAAGCAGCTTGAATGGGAGTGGCTCAGGGACAAGTGAGCAGGTGAGGGGCCTCCACACGGGGAGTGCTGTTGACAGCAGGATGGGAGTCTGGGCATGGCCGTGCCTGTGTTTTCACCTGATGTACCTGACAAACCTGATCTGCTGTCATCTGATGAGAGTAAGAAATGTGATTAGGGAAAATGTGAGAAAGGAGGTGAGGAAGTAGGTTAGCACGTCACAGAGCAGAAGAAGAAGAAAGATCAATTTCGGAAATTAAACACATTTTGAATCTCGTTTTGAATCTTGAAACTTAAGTAAGATCAGCAGCTGAAAGGACGTCTTCCTGGACCCAAGCTGCCTCCAAACAAAAGCATTGAAACAGTCTATAGTAGCTGGTATCAACATGCCAAGACCTGTCTTACCCTCTGTGGCTGTGCGAGTGGAGCCACTTGGCCTCTGTGTGTGCATACTTTCAGATAGTGGGCCTGGGCAGCTAGTGGAAGGTCCTGGGGCGTCATTGATCTCTGAGGTACAGGCATGATGAGAAGATGATGACGAAGACGACCTGACTGTTTGAGGGTGAATGCTGCCAGAGGTTGTTGGCACAACTGTGAGATCTAGGAAGGAACAATCAGGGGATAGATTAGAAAAAGAGGATCGGTGACGTTGTGGTCGTAGGGAGCACTACAGGTGTCAAATCACCAGGGTCCATTTAGACTAATACTTAACTAAAGTTTTTGAATTTAATATGAAACCATATGGATTCTGTCCTTCCATGTGTTGCTCAAATGGCATTATTTTTCACAATTCGTATGACCAACTAAAATAAATCTTGACACTTTGTCCGGTAGAAGAATAATCCTACTGCAGACTATAGCGTGTGTGTACTCGCCTCCTGAGGCTTAGCAGCCGAGGAGAAGAAAAAACCTTATTAGCATTCCAGAGTGTGAACTCTACTTTTCATATTCACAAATTAATTTCCCCTCTGCATGCAAATATTCTAATACTCAGCGTGCTGCTATTTTGCTATCAACCATGGGTGTGGGCTGATAAAGAGACTGACATTGGAAGTCAGACAAATGCCTAAGATTACAGAGTAGCCAGCTTTTTTAACTTTTTAAAATAAAACCCTTTTGTACGCATGAAAAAATAGGAATGCAGAGATACACTCTTTGTTCTTAGAAGTGAGTGGCTAATTTTACTAGTTGATTTAACAAACCTTTATGCGAGGTTCTGAAATACGGTTTTTGCTATCTAATGAAGATAAAGAATAATCATTTGGTAGAAGAATAGTTACCATGACTTTCAAAAGAACAGCAAGATTTCAAGGTATCACACAACAGCGCTATAAGTTTTGTAAGTTTGAGAGAACTATTCTTCGTTATCCTTTATTTAGACATGTTCAATTGTGCTTGGATGAAGGAATTTTCTCACCATCTTCATCGACAGTGAGATCCACCACTTCTCCAGCACTCTGGCGCAGTGGCTGGATGACAGTGGAGAGTCTGTGACGTCCACGTGGCTCCTGGAGGCGACTCTGGGAGCAACTATTACTCCAAATTCTGCCAAGACCCCCCACTGAGCGTGACCTGTAGACATACAGACATTCAAAATAAAGTATTATGCAAAACTGCAGTACAAGACCACCAGGATTATTCTCACAGCCCAGTGAAGAATTTGTTTCACTAGAGCCAGATTCAAACTCATTCCCAGAACTGTGGCTGACAAAAGAATTTACATCAGGTCTGCTACGATGTGAGAGACATAGTTTTAAAAACAGCCATGACATTTTGATAGTGTGTCAGTTTTCTAATTATGTATGCACACGTATACAAAGATGCTTTATGTTTTTAATGCAACACTACTTAGGTCAAACATAATCACACAGGCACCCAGGTGAAGACATTTAAATGTATTTGCACGTATTAGAAATACATAATATTGTTGCACAGAGTGAAATGTAACACAGTCATTAAATTGGCATATAGATCATTTCAGCTATGTACAAAAAATGTGTGAAAGCTCTGCATCCATGACCTCCAACTACTTACTTCGAAATAAACTTAACTATTGCTCCATGTCTCTATAACCTGCCTTCGGCCCGTCTTCCTATTAATTTTCTTTCTCAAACACTCCTGTCGCTCTACCCCTTGTTCTCTGAGATTGGAGTGAGACGCCAGGGAATAGCTGCATTTCCCCCACAGTGCCGTAAAGCCAGGTGATGTGAGGGAGGAGGGATGAGCTCGAGGGACAAGACACAAGAAACAGTATGGGAGTGCCATAAACCTGGATACCATGGAGCTTTGTGGCTGGGGGATTTCACTGCTGCTCCTTGGGAGATTTTACGAAATACACAGGAGCAGAGGGAAAAGGCTGGATATCTGTGTGCCAACATCACAGTCTTGTTAACCACAGCTTCTGGTGTACCAAAGTAAATTGTAGACTTGCTCTGTAATTCTTATTGATTGACTTAGACACATAAGAAATTATCAAGTGATTTAATAAATGCTAACTGGAATGGTGCAAGAGTCTTCTCCTGTATAACACATTCAGACGGATCCGGAGAATTGGAAACTTAAAATTGGTATCAACTGGCATCAATTCATACGTTTGCTATACACTGTGTAAGCCTGATGACAAGACAGGCAACCAGCCAGGGTGTTTCCCTGAGTGTCCCCCATAGGATACTGAATTAGCCTTTACATGACTAATATCAAATATTAACTGAGAGACTATTTCTATTTTGTCATTGTGCCTTTAGAATAACAGTATGTACACACTACACAATTGTTTGGCCTTTTGTGAAAAATTTTACAAATGTTAATCCAGATGTCCAGATGTTAGCTATGTCAGCTATAAGATAACGCAAACATGTAAATCCAGAAATAAAACTTTGTCATCTTATGTCATGCTTCAATTATTGATCTATCCCTCTTAATTTAGAAAGCTTAATTAGCAATTTGTCTGTGATCAAATTCCTCAGATGTGTTTCAGCTCAGGAAATGCCATTCTCACTGCAGTTTGTGATAAGGGGGATTCCCATTAGCTCATACTGTGTGCGCATCCAGCTCACTTTCCTGTGAGACATGCTGAACAACAATGAAAAGGGAATACACAAGGAAGCTCATTAACCTTCTTACTTGACAAAAAGCAAAAATAAACTCTCTGTGCATGCAGTATAGAGAGACATGCATTTGGTACTACCCAAAAAACACACAGCAATGAGGGTGGTATGCAGAGGAGGGTGCATGGTGATTGTGTTAGGGTCTAATTGGCCAGGTTCCTCAGCTCTGGTTGATCCAGGGGAGCAGGAATACCCACTTGGGATGAGCTCATAATTAAGTAGACCTGGGATTATTTTGTAAATATCTGCTTACCACTATGACCCCTTGAGGGTTGGAGGGGGGTGGGAGGGGTAGCCAAGAGGAAAACCATATATTGTAAACACGAACACTATGGGAATGGCTTGGCAAGGCTGAGGCTGTGCCAAGCCAACATGATGTGAGCCACATACTCCAGGGACAGGGGCTGCGGTAATGCTAAGGCTAAGGCTGGGAGTTTGGGAATTAAAGGGAGGAGGTCATACAAGGAAGGAATAACACTGTGTGGTAAACAATGTGAGGCATCAAGCTTTGCACAAGGGGAAAGAGTTTGTCTTCAAAATTAAAGCTACTATGATGTCACTATGTATGTCACTGGACACTCAGCACTGGCTCTTCTCTAATAAAGAAATTACATTTGGTGGTTTATTAGGCACAATAATATAGCTACTAATACATAACTAAGTCTAATATGTTATTTATATTATGGGGCTAATCATTGATATAAATGGGAGTAAACAAACCATTGACAGTACAACACAACATGATTCAGTAGCAACAAACACTACATCTTCTAAAACTACCATACAGGTTAATTAACACACCCCTAAAAACACAAATTATCTGAAGTATCGCCTTCATAGAGGAGAGATTAGTTGCTTGATGTTTTTTGTTGCAGGATCTGTATGTTGAATAAGTACATGCTGCCTGGGATAATCTTTCACTTACTTACTTACGACTTGTTTGTTTTTAAGCCATCATAACTGTAATCCTGATGATATATGTGTTATAATCACAGAAAATATAATAAAAAAAGTTAATATAATAATATATAATATAATATCCTGAGATATTTCGTCCTCTCTGTGTCTCTCTCTCTCTCTCTCTGTACCTTTCTGCAGGCCAAGGACGCCCTTGGCCTCGGAGCTGTGTGATTCCAGTTTGCAGTTGCTGGTCCTACCAACCTGCCCAGTGTCTCATCTGCTGCTCCTTGATGTTGTTTTGATTTCTGTTACCTGTTGTTCTTTTCTCTCTCCTCTTTCCACTCAACCCAACCTCGAGGCAGATGGCCGCCCACCATAAGCCTGGTTCTGCTGGAGGTTTCTTCCGTTAAAGGGAGTTTTTCCTCTCCACTGTCACCTAGTGCTTGCTCAAGTGGGACTGTTGGGTTTTCTATATAGTTCTGTATATACTTATATTGTGCAAGGTCCTAAACCTTGCTATGTGAAGTGCCTTGAGATGACTTTTGTTATGATTTGGTGCTATACAAATAAAGAATTGAAAAATTGAGTTGAGATGATCTTCAGAATCAGGTCATGGACTGATTTTAGTAATTCATCCACATCAGCTAAATCATTATGTTGATCAGCTGATCTTTATTTATTGTAACTCACTGCGCTCTGGGCAAACCAGTTGCCAAACATGCCCCACAGTGAACTGGTAAAACACTGGAATGTTCCAACACCCTGCTTTGCAAGTGAGTGAATCGCAGAACGACAGGACAAAATAAATAACAGCTCGCAGTTCAAAGAAACGATATCCATACTCACACTGTCACTTAGCAATGTGAAAAGACTTCAAATTTGTAACTTTGCCCTGAATTCATTAACAGTTTACGACATGTCCCCAAAATGCAGCTGTTGTTTTGAAACTGCATCTGAACTTCCACATTTTGTTATTTTGTACAAGCTGGGGTTGAAGAGAGGCAAATTCTCTCCAGACTTTTGTGCTGCAACACTAACAGACTGGCCCTCTTCTCTCCAGATATTATAAAAATACTATTAGACACTTTACAGAATACCAAAGGAAAGCATTAAAAGAAAAGCTGCAATGCAGGTTTCATGACATTTCCATATAGTCAAAATTAAATGAATGGAATCAAAGGCGACCAATCAACAAGCAGCTAGTAAATAAAAAGACATGTCTAAACTAACAACAAAGCAGCCGAGGACTTATTACAACATGTATGTGTGCTTGTGTATGTATCCATGTGTATTGTTGTTAAATTAATAACATAAATATACATTCACAAATTGGACCACTGGTGGTGTAAACAAAAACGTCTCATTCTGTTGCCTTTTGATTCTCCGCCCTATTGCTTTGCTGCTGCCCATCCCCCCACCACCACCATCACCCCCCCACCCCCTCAGTAAGGCTCATCTCTACATTCTCAAGCGAGCTGGGACAACTTTGAGAGTGAGACAGATTAGACAATCTGTGGCATTCAAAGCTTAGTGTAATCACTTCCCAGAACTTTTTTTCAGATATACATGATACCTTAATATAAAGTGGGGGAGAGGGACTGATACTGTTAGGGGAGAGATACAGAAAGGGAGGCAGAGGGGGAGGTTAACGTAGACGTTTCTGAAGTGAGCTGCATAGCTGCATAATCGCCTACATGAGGAATTAGGAGAGTATTGAGATAGGACGTCATATGATGAGAATGGGGCTATAATAGTCTCAATGTGGTGTGGAAAATGGAGAGGGCTGCAGTGAATGACAGTAGGTTATATCTGTTGTAAATGCACTGTTCTCATGCTGTAAATATTCAGTTACTCTAAGAAACACAGCAACATCTTCCAATTCATAGATCATCTAAACGTTAATCTTATATATATATATATATATATATAAGATTAATGTATATTTCTTAAACTCGAAGCAGAAAGCCCTCAATAGCCACTATTTAACAGTCTCCTTTAAAAATGTGCATGCCAGATACCAATGGATGCTATGTAGGACAAAACAGCAAGTTTTGAGTGGTACAGATTGTTCTATTGTACAATGTATTTTAATCTTCACATCACACAAACTACAGTATGTCACAAAAGTGAGTACACCCCTCACATTTTTGTAAATATTTTATTATACCTTTTCATGGGACAACACTGACGATATGACACTTTGACACAATGTAAAGTAGT
>JAUBNQ010000017.1:7061920-7085452 GCA_032353495.1 Ctenopoma kingsleyae | reverse complement strand
GTTTTCAATGAAAATGTTATAAGGCAATAGAACTGTCATGTGAGTGTGTGTTGATGCATATTTTATGATCCTGTATGTCTATAAAATATACACAGCAATGTATGAACACAACACATCAGTCACTTGAGGACAAAAGTAAAGTCAGGACCTATCAGTGGAAGTTGTAGGTAATGAACACTTTCCAGGACAATAATATCCCACAGTGTGGGCACACAGCAGCTCTCGCTGCTCTACATGTTTGTTTTAAGTATCATCGAGGTAATCTTATGTTTCTAATGTTTGTTGGCCCTCATTTAAATAGATAAAGAGGGCAGAACACTTTTAAATTTAATATAATCCACTTTGGCACCTCCACTTAATATGGCTTTAAAATGTCCACATAGGTGAATCAACTTCTTTCTGACTTTATCAACATAAACTGTTTTATAAAGATGCTTTTATTTTAAACTGGAGATTGTACCTAACAAACAGTTTACCCTCTGTTTAGCTTAATCTCAAATTGTATAATTAAATGGATTCAGCTTGAATTACATCAGTGTTCAAAACCACAACCAGCACAGCTGACGGCACACTCTCTCCCATTACTCAACCATTCAGTGCTCTTCACATGGAGCTAATAAAATCAGCTCTATTTCATTTTTATAAGCTTTTACAATTCTAACATTAAAATAAAACATTTCTTTGTCTCCATCATCAGCCATTTATCATCATGTTTTCATCTCAGTTAATGCTTTCACTTTCTCATGCAGATGTAGATTTATATTCAGAAGCACTTTAATATGATTACCAGCTTGTCAACCAACCAGATATGTATGAAAAAAATTGCATTCATCCATCATCAGCAAGGGCAGAGACAGGACTGGAGAGTAATTCTTTTTGAAACCCATGCTGGGATTTTATCTTATTCACTCAGCACAGAAGAAGAGGTGGAGAAACATTTGTGAACAATGGTCATTACAGCGAATTAAACCAAATTAAAACAAGAAGCTTCTTTAACATGATGACACTCTTCCTCCAATGGTTGAACATGCATCATGGATGAAATGCCTTGTAGGCTGCTGCCTGCTGAGCTGGGTCCACTGAGACAAAAGCAGAGCAAAACTACACTCTCGCTTCCACAGCCCCACCGAGTAAATATTTAACAATAGCTAAAGAGCAGCCGTGCAAACTGCTATTTTAATCCTCATACACTCCTGTGACAGAAGATGTTTTTTAAGCTGAATTTATAAATAGAACCACGTCTGATATGAACTTCTGCAGCCCTTTTCAAAGCCTGTGCTGCTTCAGTTGTATTTTATAACAATCCAATAAGCAGTAAAAACATATTTCAGACATTTTTTGTTTGAGATGCACATTAACACACCTTGGATTTTAGCACCCCAGAGCCCCGCCCACTGTTGTCTTCAACAGAGCACTGACACACAACACACAGACATGAGGACACCCACTTGCAAAATAGCTCTCAAGCCAGAGTCTAGGATTAGACCTCCGTAATGACTATGCTACACAAACTCTCACCACTCCCATACTTCAACTGTGCATTCTGAGAACACCGCCGACTTATTTAAGCGCTTGTATTTCAGCTCAACTTAAATTTAGCGTTCCAGCGAGGAAGCTGCACATTATTTTTCCTCCGCTCTAAATGAGGGACAAGTGTGGCTTCAAATCATTCACAGATGTGCCGGTGCCCCTCCCACATCGTAGGCAGGCAGCGGAGATGGGAGGAAGCAGGGGAGCTGGAGCTCGAAACACCATCTCCAAGTGCCTCTCACGGAGAGCTACACACACGCACAGCCTCGGTAATAGCCGAGAGCGGAACCCAGCCATGCGTCTCTAAGCATTCACTGCCATGTGAAACAACATAATCCGACACTCCTGACCCCTGTTGTTCCCTGGGCATTGCAAGACACATCTTATGTAATCTATAGAGCAGCAGAAAGAAAGCTAAGCTGCAGTTTTATGTGGTTTGCCATCAACCCGATGCCTATTTCCATATTACGGAACATCCACTGACCTTCTCAGCTAACTCAATGCAAATGAGCAAATATATTTGTTTAATCAAGAGGCTACAAGGAGTGTGAGTGTGTGTACTTCACTTTATACGCTGTGGTGAATATACACTAACTGGCCACTTTATTAGGTACACCTGTGCATTCTAATGAAATCCACTACAGCATGAATTCTACTTTTACAAGGTCATAATTTCACAGGTATAGGAGTTCCTAACAGTGAATGTAAATCAATAATGGCAGTGAGAGCAGCTGAGATATTTTGAATGCCTCGATCATCGTTAACGTGCACAGCTATGTCGTCGACACACAGAAAGAGTAAGATGAGAGGGGGTGCTCTTTCCGAGCACCAGAAACAGTCAGCACATTACAAATGCACACACAACCACAACATGTCTGTACTCTGATTAAACAGGTCTTACCTGCTCATAGTTTAGCCGCTGAGCCTCTGATATCTCTTTAGGCTTGGTTTCCAGAATGTAGTCTCCTGTAGATGAACAGAAAGAGTCAGATGTTATGACACGTGGACGTAAAATGAATTGAAAGAGCCTTGGATTGGTACTAATTATCACAGTGGATTTATAGCTTAAGCACTTCTATAGGAAGGTATACACTGGAGGTTTTACTACATGACAGTTGTTTCCCAAATAAAGGCTGCACCACATATGTGGGATGAGCCGTGGCTCTGTCCACTGTAGTGCCACCTGTCAGCTTGGCTCTGCAGCAGCTGCAGCAGTAGAGTCAGAGAGCACAAACTGGCTCCTGCATTTCAGTCTGATCATCATTACACACATGCTGCATCCTTTTAATGAACTTTACAATCCACAGCACAGTTATTTAAAAAAACAAATGCAGACTTTATGCTACATCGTAGGTACTGTAGGTGGTTGATTTGCACAGCAAATCAAGCTGACCATGACACCCCAAGCCACGTGTTTGGTTTTGTTGTCATCTTTTTTCAAGTAGCTCATTTTATACAATTCTTATATATACTTTCTATGGTTCTAGTTTGTGGAGTACATATATATGAAAAGTACCGCAGTACCTTCTACCTCCCCTGTATTAGTATCTCTCTGCTGCTTCTAGCTAAAACTCCCAGTGATGTCATCTGGAGGAGTTTTTTTTAGGTCAGATAAAGTGGATCTGGTTGCTCATATTATGGAGGTTGCAGAGAGATACTTTAATAAATGAAATTCCAGGAAGCAAGTTAAAAATAGGTGAAGTCACCCTTTAAATGTATTTCCTTGCTTTTAAAAACATTTAAAGTATTTCACATAGACTGAACACCAAATGAAGTCTTTCTGTATGAATATATTCCTGCTGTGGCTGAAAAGTTTTACTGCAATCTACTCCTTACTTCTAAAGCCCTGGAGTAAGTATTTCTCAAGTATTTCTCAGTCATTAATTTATTATGAACTGGCAAGAGTATCATGCTGCACAACACATACTTTTCCTGACAATTACTCAGAGGAATACCATCAACCTCTAGTCATCAACAGCTACATTAAATGAAAACAGCTACACATGGAGAAAAAAAATCAACTTTTCCATATGCATGTTGCTCAAGTAAATAGAATATATGGAGTACAACCAGGAAGATAGTCCTTCTAATTAGTGCTTTATAAAGTTATTTTAATCATTTCTTTGTGTGCTTGCTCTGAGGAAAAATGTACAGAATACAGCTGATGTTACAATGGGCAAGTATAGACGTCTTCTTCTCTCTCCAGTGCTTATTAGAGATAATGAAATAATGAAATGAACTAAAGGCCAAAGGGCTCTGCAGCTGCAGCTGCAGTGGCACATGTGAACTTGGACTGAGCCGTAGAGTAGCTGCTTGCTGGAAACAGTCTTCTGACTTGGTTATTATGCTGTCACCCAAGATGAAGCTCTACGTGCAAGTCGAGATTTTATCCAGCAGGGGGCTAGAAAACTGAGTGGTTTCACTACAGTATGTCTACGACAGGGAAAACCCCTCACTGCTCTGTACTCCAGTGAACTGTGGACTCACTCATCTCTGGTCCTCCTGTATCTGTCTCTTTGTGTCTGGACCACTAACATGATAAAGTGATGCTCCCATGATAAAACACCACATGTGAACTTCATCACCCATTATACCTTTGTGTTTCTGTCTATCTGTCAAATAGTGCGGAGTTTAGAAGTGATCCAGCAGCCCCTGAACATCACACTTCCTTAACTTTGTTGCTGTCATCACATGCAAGAATAAGGCAAACCCATTCTCCCAAATACCACAAAAATTGGTACGTTTAGAGGAAGAAAACAGTGAAAATCCTCATGAATTTAACTGGTTAAGGCACAAATTCAACCATCACTGTAAGGGGAAAGAGTTCACATATGTGGCTGTGATGTGGAATATTTCCATCCACGCAGGCCAATGGATACTGGAGGCCATAAAAGCGCTGAGAGGAACAGCACACTAGTGAGCACCAGCGAGTGAGGAGCAGCTTTTCCTCTGAAAAGCCCCTACTGTAATCAGACACTGCGCTGATATTGTCAAGTAATTTTAATTATGAAGAGCAGGAGGGAGATAGAGAGATAGATCCTGTTTCCTTCCCAACAGCAGAGGATTAGCTAATGGGAAATTCCCCTGTTCTGGCCTGTTCCTCGCTGCTGACTCAGGAGATATGTATATATACATATATATATGACCTTAAGTATATAACCAGTCATTTTAGGGGATGTGAAACACAAGAATGTTTACTATGCTGTTAAAATTCAATGCTAGTGGCTTCATGGGCTTGTATGTTTCCAGTGGGCAACGCTTAGTGGGGTTGTAGGCCTCTGTAAAAGCAGGCCAACACGTTGTAGTAAGCTTCACTATAAATGTGCTATTTTCTGCAAGTTATAAATGATGTTATTAAGGAGCAGCCAGCTGAATGGTTACAGCTACAGCTTCTCCGTGTTTCACGTCTGTTTTTCTGTCGTAAACTGTCAGATAACAGCTAAATTTAATTTATGATTATTATAAGCCAGGTAAAGGAGCCAAGCAGAAGAAGGTCAGGACATGGTTTAATGTGATCATTACGTTTTCCCTTATTATGCATCATCTGCTATCAACTTGTTCATGTGTAAAAGGTTCAGCAGGAACAAACACTTACCAAGGTACTCCATCAGCTGCTCAGCAGTTATAATTTCCATCATAGGCGGCATCTTAACCTGCAACACAAACACACGGAGACACTGTTCGTTAATTTATTACCAATTTATCAAACAATGCACTGCAACCCAAAAACAAAATAACACTGTGTGCTGAGCTACAGTGCTCATACACCTCCTGAGCACTCACCGTGCACTGACATGTTGAAATAAACTGTCTACTGCTGAATTTAAGACAGATGCACATAAAGTTAAGTGCAGGTAAAACAACAACAACATAAAACAGCTACTACGGTTATATTCTGAGTTTGAATATGATTTCTGTTCCTCTTACCTTCCATGCAAGCAGGAGGACATTCATGATTGCCAGTAGCGGACAGGGGCCGTTCTCGTTCTGGGTGATGATCGGCGTGTTCTCCTCCCTCCACTTGATCCACTTGATGTGGTAAATGGACTGGCCGGCGGCCCGGTCCTTAGTGCACGAAGTCTTTGTCCCGTCGACCCCGTACTCGCTCTGCAGGGCCAGGGCCAGCCCTCTGTCCTCCAGACCCTCGCTGTTCAGGTCGGAGCTGGGACACGAGTTGAGGTTGGAGAATGACTCGAGTGAATCTATGCTTCGGGACTCTCCACCGAGGCTGGGATCGGGGTCACTCCCACTCGGCAATCCCTCTGATAAGGTAGTAGACAGCCCCGACGTGACTGTGATTGCATTGTCGGGACACAGATGGGTCGGTTTCGCAAGTTTTGTCGCTTCACTTTCTCCGCCAGCCAAAACCTCGGGCTGCACACGTGTGCTCTCCTCAGCGGGAGCAGAGGACGAGCCGTCGGTTCTGTTGTTTACTAACTTTGAGGCACCACCCTCGCTATCTTCTGCAGCCAGCACCGAGTCATGCCCCATCCCGTTACTGATCTGGTCCCCGGACCACGATCCGCCCGCCTCGGCGTCCTTCTCGTCCTCCTGCACGCGGAGGACTTCGATAAGCTCCCGCTCGCCGCGCTCCCCGGCAGCGGAGGTGACACGAACATCTCCGGGAGCGCTGACATCCGCGGTGCTGTTGTTACAACTAACGTTCACCAAAGTACTGAGAGGCGCCTCACTATTCTTGCATTTCTCGGCTGCTCCTTTCACTACGCCGACAGCGGGAACATCGCTCATCTCTCCCGCGATCGTCGCACACAGCGAGCTGCCGTCGGTGTCCCGGCGCACGTTTGCATTATTCTCCATTTCGCTGGACAGACTGTCGACAGATTTTAGCTAAATTGCAGCAGCAGCAGCCTCGGTCCCAAAGACGCCATGACAACTCTGCGAGTGACGTCATCAGAGTGAATCGCTTTCAGGCCGAGCAAAGTGGAGGGGCGGGGGGCAGGGGGGGGCAGGGGGGGCGGTTGTGGGGCAGGCGGTGCTGCGTTTGCGTGCGCTCGTATTCTGTAAACTCTATAAGGTCCTTGACCCATCACGCGATATTCATTAAACTAGCTAAATTTAGTGGTGGAAAGTAACTAAGAACATTTTATTTTACTTTTACCTCTACTTCGACACAATAAGTCGTTTTCCTCTACTACAGATTTGTAATCTGACTGTTACAGTTACTTTGCACATGTAAATTATTAATACAAAATACAATCAGCTAATAAACGATGTTGTATTACTATAGATGATCTACCTTGCAGTACATAAAGTTAAACTTAAACTTAAAACAAGCCTCACTTGTACCAGCTGCAACATAAGCGATGCTTACACTTTAAAATATAACAATTGTCACTTTAAATTAAAACTTCTAGCTGTAAATATTATCGTTATTTCTCCTCTTTTAGTTATGGACAAAAATCCATTGTGCTCCAAATGTACAGAGATTTGTTATATTTAGTGTCTTCCAAGATTGCTGCCTTTTATTACAAAATTCCCTCTTTTTGTCATTAATTGGCAGCTCAACTGGGATAGAACAAGGGCTGTGGATATTGTCCCCCATCACCTCCATTGGAAGTGCAAGAAAGATCAATTCATGACCAGTATTAACTAGAGAAATAGTTAGATAATAGAACTATAGTAGAACATCTCTGTGTTCATGACTGTTGTTTTAAGACAAACCTGAAATAGTGTGAACATATGCATCAACAAATATAATCCAATAGTATACCAATATCATTATTTACTTGTAGTTTAAGCAATTTGAGAGTATTTCTAAGGTAATATACTTGTGTGTAAGCATTCAAAGGTCTTTGACACAGATTTTTTTATTGGTAATTCAGTCAGATCAGTGCTGAGAGAAATCAATCTCTTTGTGATCCACACTTATGTACTAAAAGTAAATATGAGTGCATACACTGTGTAGACTACTTGAGTAGCATATTTGTGTATTTCTTCTTTTGATGGAGTAATTTTTAGGCAAGTATTTGCACTTTTACTTGAGTATTGGTTTGTGTCTGCCACCTCTGTACTGGGATGGCTAGGTTACATGCCAGTGTGTAAATTTTAGTCCGGTATTTATTGGTTCAGATTTGTCATATTTTCCAACCCACAACACATGTTGGGTATTTTGAAGATGGTGAAGTTTACAACAGACTGTGGCCATTTTATAAGCAAATAGTTGTGTAATTGTGTTGTTTACAATTCCCTATTCATGCAAACTAAACACAGACTAAAGTAGCCGAGTATTTTGTGTCCTCAACAAGGTGGCAAAATATACTATTAAAAGCTCAGGGCAGTGATCTTTTAATAATTATTTCTGCAGCATGTAGTCATATAAGCAGTGATGCCATTTAATAGGCTAATTTATTAAGTCTATCCTCGACATTAGATTGATGGTATACGGGTTTTTAAACATTTAAAAATATTTTAACAGGCTAAAACATTTGTACAGCGCATAGCTCGCTGCTCCTTCAAAGCTTTGAAATATTGAAGTGCTCCTTTTTACGAGGACCCCTGAACGGAGTATGAACAGAACCTGCCGTCGCCGTGACCGCCGTGCGTACCTGTGGACGCGCATTTGTGAGGCAGTAATAATATCACAGAGCTCCCTATAGTCCCCACCACTGAAACTAACCTTTGCTGATTAAATGTAGAATTTTGACATTTAACAGTATTTCAAAACTGTTGTAATGATATTTTAATTTAAGTAGTACATTGTACATTGCTGTTAATGCACAGTAATCTTATGCTGAGGATTATTTTTTTAATCTACTGATTGTTGTTTTAATAACTTTACATACTGCTGGGAGGCTTGTGAATCTTGAAAATAAAGACATATGTCATGATTATACTGCATTTTCTTATATTCCGATTCTGAAAGCTAACAAGTAGCTAAAGTCAAATAAATTTAGAGGAGTAAAAATGCAATATTTTAATATAAAATGTAGTGAAAAATATCTCATTGTTTGTAGCCGTCCCCAACGGAACTAATAAAATAATAAATTATAAGTATAAATTTATTTGAACCCACAGTCTGTATATTGGGTCACATAATATATAATAAAGACTAATAACAATCAATTAATCATCTGTATATCTGAATAATTAATGTATATTATTATGCATTTATACATTAGATATATTAACCCCATCTACCTGTATTCTGTATATTTGTACATTGTTTGTATTTGTGTATTTTTGTTATATCACATTGTTGTTTTCTTTTCTTAGTTATTGAGTGAGTTACTGAGACAACATCAGCTGATGACAAACGTGAAAGCTGATTCTGAAATGTGTATAACAAGTCTTTCCTGCCAAAATAAACCAGAATCTTGAATGCTTAGTTCACAGAAGGCAAAGCCAGGCAAATTTATTTGTAGGGCATATTTCATTATGAAGAAACTCAGTGTGCTCTCCATTTAAAAGAAGGATAAATACACAATAAAATAAGATACATACATCTAAAACACAGAAGAATAAAAAGGTCTAAATAACTTACTAAACTAGAAATGTAGCTTTCCTTCATGTGATCCCACTACCTATGTTATAATCTATGTTCTTAAGTGCTTTTGCCACTTGCACTTGTTTTTTTCATTGTCTGTGACCATGTGTTTTTTAACTGTGCAGTGAAGCTGAAAATAATTTTCCACAACATGAACAAAGTTCCTGATCTAACCTTGAACCAATCTGTGGCTTCACCTTATTATTACTATTCATATATCTTTCTATATTTTTTTCCCCCAAACATACTACACCCAAGGTGCTTATGGGCAGTTGCATTTGCATGCAGTAACACTTTAGAATCGCTGGGTGGCAGCAATTACTTGACTGAGCGGAAGAGGCACAAGCACACTTGCCAGATACAGCTACAGGTAGACTTGTCTGTCAGATGGCAGAAAAACACTTTGTCCAGCAGAATTTGGGAACCCAAACATAAATATAAAACTACTCTAAACCCCAGCAGCCAATAACCTAAAGCGTTTGATTGGCAGACATTCAATTTGGTACAATACATAGAGAGCACAGAGGAAGCACAATGGTTTTGTTTTTTTAAACTTGTTTCATTTTATTTTTATTTTTTTAGATTAAGCCAGTCTCAATTTATGTGAGCTTGTCAAGGCCGGATTTTATTTCTGTAGAGCTGTGCAGAATCATATAAAATGCCTCTATGACTTTTTATTGGGTATTTTAGCTGTTATCAGTTGGCAATATGCGAGTGAAAAAACCTTTGATTACTTATAAATGTAATTAATTAATTAATTAGTTTTAATACAGATTTTATGTGATTTGAGATGTGCTTCTGACATGACACTTGACCTTCAGTGAATGCACAAAGGCAAGTACAACGATATCAAATGGTTAAACAGAACTATAACCATGTGTTATTTATCACTGTCACTACATCCCAAAACATAAGCACTGTTAACTGGGTGGAAATAGTACTTTTAGTTTGAATGAAAATGTTTTAAAATGATTCTTTTTAATGTATCTGCTGGTGTCACAGCTTCTTGGTGAAGTGGAAACTCATTCATAAAAGGAGTTTTCCTCTCCACTGTTGCCTAGTGCTTGCTCAGTGGGGATTGTTGGGTTTTCTTATCTAACTGTAAAGTGCCTTGAGATTATTCTTTTGTGATTTGGCGCTATATAAATAAAACTGACTTTAATTGAAGTTTAACACTTGACATAGCTCTATGGTTCACAAAGGAAACCAAACCAGGAAATCAACACCTACATATGTAATTTCAGCATGTTTCAGTTTCTGACTATAAGATGTTTTTCACAGCATGTGACATGTTGGCTCATTACAGCATGAAATGCATATTTGTAATAGATAAGATTTAAAAAAATGGCTGTACCTACTTAGGTCCGCTAGTTCAAGTGTCCTGGTATCATACATGTTGGCTCGCTGTAACATCAGGAAAAGCAGAGATACAAGCAATTCCATAAAAGATGAGTCACTTCTGTCAAGGATCTGAGCCAACATGCACAATACCAGGACTCCGGAAATATATGAACCTCCAGTACCAGATACCAAATATGTCAATGTCAGTACAAGCACAGACATTTTCTAAAACATCTAAACAACTAAGTATTTTTACTCAAGTAGCCTACTATAGTTAAGTAGTTTGGAGGCACTACTTTTTCAGAGGCAGGCAGGGATTTCAGTGGTATTTACTTGACAGCTTTAGTTACTAATTACTTTTTTATAGATGTAGATATAAAAGACAATGAACTACCAGTTACTTTTTGGGTTTGACATAGTAACAGAATTCTTTAATGCCTAGTATTTATTCATTACTATACATTTTCATAGCTGTTTTTGACCCTTTTTAAGTTTTTTTGACTAAATCTGGGCTGACGTGCGGCTTTATGTTATCAACAGCATCAAATTCAATACTGGTTAAACTACACTGTTTTTAGTTGTACTTTTGTGCTTTAAGTACATTTTTGTACTTGAGTAAAAGAACGTAAATAGTACTTCTTGAAACAAAGTAGGCTATTTATGTAGGGAAGTACTTGTACTTTTGTTCGGAGCACTATATTAGATTTTTGAAAATATAAAATATTTTGTAATTTAATTATTAGAATTGATCACTTTAATCTCTGTCAATGTGTTTTTTATAGATGTATGTAATTATACAGTTGTATATTTATTTTAAAAAAGTATCACATAAAAGTGACATTATTTGAAATAATTGTTAAAATGAAGCATTTACTGTACATGTCAACCTAAAGATTTTTTATAAGAGCATGTTGGTGAGACTGCGGTTATATAATATATTGCATATATTATAATTGCAATTAACTAAATATAAATTAATGAACTAATTGCATTAGTGTACAAATAACTCATTTTTAAAATGATCATCATTTTAATCATAATCATGTGTAATTCCGAAAATAAATGCTTTAAGCAGGATGTATGCGGCTTGTTTTAAAATGTATTTATTAAGCCACGATCGTTTTATTTCTTTCTTTTTACAAGTTTTAATCTACGATTTTCACCACTTCTTTTTCCACACATGTAGGTGTTGTCCTCCATATAACCTCACTTCATAAATAAAGGTCGGTAAAGCGCAGTTATATGCGGAAGTAAACAACTTGTGGTCCGATCATTGAAAACAGTGTTTAAACAGTTTGGCTGTTTCAGTCTGGTCGTCAGCGCGTTAGCACCGCAGTGTTTACTCGCCTTGTGCAAATCTAAACGCTTGTTTAGAGGTAATTAGTAGCTGGTGTTTAGATCCGCTCGACATAAAACTACAACAGTGGAGGGACGGGTGTGTCTAGTCTCTGTTGGCCCAACACGCCGGAAGGGAGGAGTGCGTGTTTGCTACCCTATCTGTCTGACTGTCGCGGGTCTGCTCTGCACAGACGGAGCCGGGGCTGGGATGGGAGCCAGCTAACTAGGAAGGGCGACTACACCTTTAAGCGAAAGATAACGAAAGAAGAAGCGATCGGCGGTATCGCTTGGTGGCTTAGCTAGTTTACTGGGCTCACAGAAAATTTCGATATGGTATTTCTGAAACTGTTTCTCATGTTTTGCTGCCTTCATGATATAACAGGTAAGTTTGCCGTTGACTTACATGGAAACGAAAGTGTTGATTGAGCTAACGCTAATCGGATCAGGCAGTTGTACTCCGGCTATCTAACTCGCTAACGTTAGCCGCTAGCTAACGTTAACGCTACGTGTTTGCGGCTGCTAATCTGTGTTTATTCGTTACAACTCGTACCCTGGTTTTAGTCAGCCCGTTTTGACTGATTATCAACATAAAAACGGTTTCCGTATATAGGTTAAGTACTCTAGTTGTAAACCAGTGTGTGTTTTTGACAGTTCGTTACTGGTTAACTAGTTTACGTTACACTAACGTAATCAGACACTTGAAAAGGGAGGACGTAAGTTAGCATTAACACTGAAGTGTTTACAGTTTGACAACAAGTAGTTTTTCCTTAGTTACAAACGGAAAGTGTACATAAAGCGTGATATCTACGTAGACGGGGTTTCGTGTATAATATGCTCTGCTGCTGCAACCTCATTACATCCGCCAGAAGCAGACCTTAAACTCAGGGCTCAAGTAAAACACCCCTCTGCAAGTAGAAGTACCTCTTCAAATCTCAAGTAGAAGTACTAAGTACATGCTCTAAAATTTACCTGAAGTACAAGTACTCCACCAAGAAAACAGTGTCTTCTAAAGAGCATATAATTTGATGCTGTTGATAACATAAACGCACAAGCCTTGTTTAGATTAGAAACTTTGGAAAACTTTCTACATACATACATACATTTACATGCCATACGTAAAAATACAATACAAAAAGTGGTTAATACATAAAAATGTATTAGTTGATTATATTAGGTGTACATCCTGGTGTACACCTGATAACTAGTAACTAAAGCTGTAAAATAAATGCAGTTTTAACAAAATACACCAGTAAAATATAAGTATATTTTTTACTTACCACCACTGAATTTTTCTGCTACAGATCTGTAATGACCCTAACTGGAAATTTGTTTGGTCCATTGTTGACATTTACATCAGCAAAAAATAAACACATAATGTCAGTCAGCTTAAAAAAACCTTTTCCCACTTTTGCCACAGATGAGTAACAAGCTGTGTGAGTTGCGTTAGTTGCGCTTAAAGAGATGATATGACATTAATTTCGTGGAATTATTTTTTGCTTGGTGCAACTGTAACAATAGCCACTTTGTGAAACCTAGTGTTAAGTAAGATACTCTTTAGTAGTGTGCTTAAGTACTGCCACATGTCTCTTTCAGGACTGTTTTGATGTAGAGTCTTGTTTGTAGTCTTGTACTTGTATTTTCAGTAAATGAAGTTCCAGTCATAGTTTCCAGGTCCAAGTGAGTCACCATTAGTTAAATACGCAGACCAAAACTCCCAGTGTTGTGTAACAGATAAACATCTAAGTAAACCAATTGTTCTTTAAGCAATGCATCTCTACCCAGATGATGAAATGCTTATTGCTGAGGAGTTTTGTTATTTCCAAATTTTATACACTTATAAAACCTAAACCTAAACCTAACAAATACTATGACAAAAAGTTAGAACAGACAGGTTAAACATAGATGGTGCTAGTTTTAAATGTTGGCAAATACCACCAAAAACAAACCAAAGCAAAACAATATGGTCACAAGAATGAGATTAAATGCAGCAATTACATGTGTTTTATCTTTTGTAAGGCTGATCTTACTGAGATTTGTAACAGGATGCCTCTGAGACCAGAACCCAACAGCACAAGTCACTTAAATGTAGGTCGAGCTAAAACTACATGCAAGGCATGGCAGGAAAACCAACTTTATTTTTTCCTTTAGTCAGTGCTTTCACTTTGTTAACATGCATGTTTTGACACTGGTGCAGAGCTTGGTTGCTGTTGTATTAATAACTTTTTGCCAGTATTTAGTTCATAGTCTGCATTAAACTTTCATTCTAAGCTTGATCGTTTTTAATGAAAAGATGTCAGTTAACTGCTGCGTATAGATTTGGACTTCAAGAAAAAATGTTTCGTTGGAACATTTGTGCTCAAACTTCACATGTCATCGAGTGGCGTGCTTGTTTCAAGATGTGGCTTCTTTCAGATATGCTTCATGGTGCTGTGAATCTGAAACCATCGCTGTACATACACTGATTGAGGCAGAGTGCAGCAACACTGTTTTTGTATGCTGCCTGGCAGATCAGCAATCATAGCTTCTTTTTTTTCCTGTAGCGGTGCTAGAAGAAGTGTGAACTTTAAGTGAGAAAGCTGTACCTTTTCTCCACTTTTACCTTACATTTATTGACTAGACAGAGACACATTGGTGCTGGAGATGCACCAATATGCATGTGGGAGATAGGATAGGTGGGAAAATATGCTGTAGCAACTGTCAGTTTGCTTAAAACACTTACTGCCCTAAAATTTATGATAAGTATAACAGAAAAGTTGGAAAAGGTATGTGATTGATGGTGGATTGTGAATGTTTCTGTGATTCAAGATTAAAAAAATCTGATTATAAATATGATTATGATAGTAGTCCTCCCCCTCCCCTTTACCTAAAGGAGAGGAGTTGTACAGTTTTATGGCCACAGGCAGAAAGGATCTCCTGTGGCGTTCTGTGGAGCACATGACATTGATCAGTCTCTGGCTGAATGTGCTCCTCTGTCCAGCCAGGACACTGTGTAGTGGGTGGGAGGGATTGTCCAGGATTGAGAGGAGTTTGGACATCATCCTCCTCTCAGATAAAATGTGTAGAGGGTCCAGCTCCACACCAAGAACAGAACCAGCCCTCCTGATTAATTTGTCCAGTCTGTTAGTGTCTGCCACCTTCAGGCTGCTGCTCCTCCAGCAAACCACAGCAAAGAAAATGACACTGGTCACCACAGACTCATAAAACATCCGCAGCATGGTGCTGCAGACGTTCAAGGACCTGAGCCTCCTCAGAAAATACAGACAACTCTGGCCTTTTTGTACAGAGCGGTTGTGTGTGTTGACCAGTCAAGTTTATTGTCTAAATACATGCCCAAGTACTTGTACTGAGATGCATAATGTTGTGGAGAGACATGCAAGTTGCCCTGAGCTGTGGGGTTTGTGAGGTGTCATATGTCAGGCTCACATCTGTCTCACTCAATACTGTCACCACCCCGTCTGTTCATGTCAGCAGTTTCCCCTTTGTCAGAACTTAAACTTGAGGTTGAAAGAGATTGCGCTGAAATCACGATGACATAGCTTTTACAGTGAAATTGACTGTCAGCCCAGAAATTTCAGCTACCACCTCTTACTGAGGTGATCTATTTAGTCCCAAATAAAGCAGCATTAGTATGTCACTGCCAGGTCATGATTCAGTTGGTTTTTTCATTCAGCAGCAATGAGGATTGTCTAAGATTTGTTTTAACTGTAATTAATGACTGCTGGGTGTAATAGAAGTCAAATCAGTCATTAGTAATAAATTCAACAACATCACATTTTAAAATTGTTAAACAGACATTAATAATGCTGATAACTGTGTTCAAATGTGATAAATAAAAAGTATAGAAATATGAAGACCATTTTGAGTAAGTTATGAAACCTTTTAAAGTGAATGCTGGTCATGTCGGTGGCATCTTTATGGAACAGCAATGCCAGGACTTTCCTAAAACATTCTTTCTATAAAATGACATTAAAATTTCTTCTTTTAAAATGTGTACAGCAGAGAAATGACAGGAAATAAGGGGAGTGACGTGCAGGTCCACGGGTTCAGGCCGTGGTCACATTCAGGACATGATGTTTATATGGTGTCACTTAAAGCTGTCTGTATAGACGATTTTATCATCATGCAGGACTCTGATTGTCCAGTCATTTCTCTGCTCACATAGCCTTTGATGTATTATATCATCTGCATATGCAGTGACAGACTTTTATCTCAGCATGTAAAGCAGCATTCCATTATGTACCTATGTTCATTATCACATTTTTAGTTATGACTAACCACTGTGCGATGTGCATACTGTATGTATATATCAGATGTGTTACAGTGTTAGGTCTTTATTTTGTGAGTTCTGTGTTTTATAATGTGAGCATAAATGTTTTAACATCCAATTAGTAATCAGACATACTGCTGAGCTTTTATGCAAGCAATGGTGTGTTTATGAATCAGGTTTGTGCTGTCACATTACTACATATTAATGAGGTTGTCATGTCCTACTAAGAAGGTTGATCTTGGCAATCTGAGCTGGCAGTGTTTGTTTTTGTCCAAAATCAACATGTTCCCTGATTAAGCACTGTCTCATGTTCTCACCTCTAAGCCCATGTTGTTTTTCAGGCTGGTTCTTGGTTCAGTTTTGTTTGCTGTCGTTATTTTAATTGATACACACAGGCAAAAGAAGCTGATTACTGGAATATTTTCTTTTTGTATTCTTAGACGTGTTGCTACTAGTCACAACCTTGTACAGCCTCTCCCTTTTTGGGGAGTAGTGCCTCCCCCTGCATATAAGCCCTTCATATAAGGCAGAGTAAAAGTACAGATGGAGCATATTGTATTTTGTTAGTGCAATTCAGTATGTGTTCAGTATTTTTCTTTTCCTAAAAAAACAATTTTCACATCTTGTTAAGTGGAGCTCTTGCTAATGAAATTGTTTCCAGTGGCTGTTTTTGTAGCTCATAGCAGAGTTTTGCCTTTTCTAACCCAAAACTTCAGACAGATATTTAGTTAGTGGCATTCTTTGTTGCCTTGGAATGTAGATTAGCATTTAAACAGCCTGATACTAAATTGAGTCACTGGGCTCACACAATGACATACAGTACTACTGAAACAGAACCTCGGTCACCTGATGTGCATCATGTGCTCTCACTTGTCCTTTAAGCTGCCCACTTTCTTTGTCTTTGTAAAAAGAACAAAGAAAACGGCCACTATGAAAGCTGGCAGGATTATCCCAGTCGGGTTACGTGAATAAGCTGAATAAGCCCATTAAGCACATCTAATGAGTGACTGCTCATACTACGGCTGGCCACACGTGCAGAGATTCATCTCTGTTTTTCCAACCAGACCATATGGGCTTTTGACTTTTTAGAGCAGGGAAAGCACAGGTAAACAAATTAACGTTGGAAAAATTCCAGTTGGCTATGTTTTAGCATCCTGGAATTGTGCATGCTGTCATGACTTCCTGAAACACAAGTCAGAATGTCTTGTGCAAAAAAACTATAGGTTTGAGATATGTTGATCTTCCTGTAAATCTTCTCAGAGGTATAATAGTTTACCTGCTATAATGCATAATGTTCATAGAAGGCTGGCTACTGTGCCATAGCAAGCTAAAATACTGTATATCTGTTTGTTGTGTTGATCAAATTGTATATGAGATGGAATTATACTCAGCGAACCAGAAATCATAGTAAAACATGAAAAACAAAATGGGACTTCCTTTTACTGTCTTGCATCAGATGTTTGTTGACAAATATTAATGAGCCATTGAACTCTCTTGCAGGTAACTTTGGGAATCCCTTGAACAAATATATTCGCCATTATGAAGGTTTATCATATGACACGGAAGCCCTGCACAACAGTCACCAGAGAGCCAAGAGGGCACTTTCTCCTCAAGACAGGACTGTGCAACTGGACTTCCATGCACATGGAAGGTCAGTTTAAATACAGTCACATGCTGTCCTCTTCACTTATTCATTCTCTCTGTGTCTTTCAACTTGATTTTATTGGCCGAACGTGATAGCTGAACACAGACACATCAACAGGATGGGAAATGCCAACTGATTGTAGAACATTACTGTTGGTAATTTAACTAGGTGGTCTAGAGAAATTATTCACTAACCGACATATTAGAATCAACTTACCACCAAAAATATCCTATTAGCTTCCATGACAACTGCTGTTATAGTTGCCACCACACACATAATGGTCCCTAAACTCAGGCTGCAGAAAACATTTAAATCCTAATTGACAACAACATTAAATAGGGGTGTAGTGCTCCTTTAATGTTGAGTCTTTTAATAATGATGTTTGTTATATGTCCCGTTAACTATCCTGTGGTAGACTGATAAAGTTCACATAGCATGTCGTCAAAACAAGATTATATTCAGTACCTCTCCTTGTTTGCATTAATACTTAGAATATGAAATAGACATGGAAATGTATTTCAGTTCCTCTAGGGCCCTCAGATATGACATATAATTTAAAATTATTATGACTTGGTTATCCTTCTTCTTTACTTTTTCCTTATTGAACCATCTATTCATAGAAATAACTCTTGCCAAAGACAAAATAATCATAAAGAGTAACAGTGTTAACTTGACTCTTGCAACTTAAACTGAAAACCAGAGTTTAAAAATCCCCATTTGGAGAAATTAGCTGCAGTTGCCTGTGCATTTTAAAAGAAATGTGTGAAATGTCATTAAAGAAAAAAGTTAGTTACATGCATATCAAGTAGGAAGTCTATCAATGTAGGATTTAAAATGAGAGTTAAATGAACCTTAGAAATGTGAGGGAACATTACGGACCATGGGTAGATTGGTATACATAGTATAAAAGAGCAGTGAGAGAAGCTTCTTATTAAGACTCTGAAAAGACTAACCACATTATTGCAAGCTGTAATCAAACCCTATACCTTTTTATTTTTCTGTGCCAGTGGAGTGTCCTTGTATTCTTTCAACTCTAACCTGTAATTTGAGTTGGGCCCTTGTCGAGGCCAAGTTGTCTGAGTAAAGTGGGGCCACCTCTGTGGTGGAAACAGAGCATTTCAGAGACAAAAAGCTTTTCAGATATGTATCAGCTGAGTTTTTGTCAAATTTATAGCAGTCTGCAGTTGAATGTTCCCGAATGAAATGTTTGCAAGGCTAAACAAAGAAAATAACTTCCACTGAATTGGTGTGGTTTAAAACTGTTCCACCATTTTGTACCAGTGTTTACCAGATGTATGATTTCACACAGGAAGGTGTTAACATTGAGAGTAAAAGCTGATTTTGCTGATGATTGAAAATGTTTTCCTGTGGTATTTTGTTGTTGCTTGTTTTTCTTTTACCTGAAGTATTCCTAATACAAAATCAATTTTTGCAAACACATACAGGTACATGTACATACATGACAGTGTATTTAAATATACTGTATTCTTGTACTGCCTTGTGATGTGTTTTTTTTATGGGAAAAGTCTTTCTATTTGTCATTTTCTGTGTTGCTCTCATTTCTATCTGCTTTTTTGGTTGACTTTTTTAATTTATTTTCCTGGTTAACCAAAATCTATATGTGTGGCACTGTTTTTTCAGCCCTCACCCGTGTTATCTGTTGTTGCTCAAGAGTGTGTCAGACAGATCTTTTTCCTGTGCTTTTGTGTTCCTTCCTGTCATTGGTGGCCTCTCAGAAACAGCTGGTGCTGTATTGGTGAAGTAATCACAGTAACATGCATCATGAGCATTTACACTGTCTGAGTGCAATTCAGTGTTTAAAGGTGAATTACACAGTATTTTCTAAAAACAAATTCTCATGAATGCTTTAAGTAGCAGAAGATAAAGATGTAGCACTGCACAGATTACAAATCAATCAGTCATAGTCTTGAAACTGTCTGATGCTTACAGTATAGTACAGTAAGTTTTTGTTTTTCGATTTTGATTTTGCTGACTTGGTTTTATGGTTTGTAAAAATAAACATACACTCTTTCTTCTATGAAAACACGAAGTATGGCTGTTTTCCACTATAGATTACTGTTGTAAAATCTCTCTTGTTTATGCCCACTCACATGAGTGTTTGTGTCAGGATCAGGTGTCAGAACAATGCATAGCACACAGTTGTCTCTGTGGCGGGCTTCTTTGCAAAGGGATGCGCCATAAAAATAGACAAGCACTGGCTTGTACCCTCAGTGCAGCAGTCTTGCAATTAATCATTCCTTTATGACTGTGATAAAGTTCAGTTTTATTGAAACTGTTATAGAGGTGTTGGTGCTGTTGAATTGTACTGCATTATACTGAATCTGTTTCCAGTATTTTGTCTGCTTCATTTGTTTCAGTGAGGCTAGTCTAAATAACGGAACTTTTATTAGACTGCATTTGTTTTAGCTAGGTGTACACCTGTTGTAGCTAAGCAACACTGTGCTGCACCCTTTGTTCATGTGTCCAAGATATTAATGTTAAATCAGCTGCTTGCTGTGGGTTTTGGTGTTTCTCTCCAGCTGGTACAAATTATATATCTCTGGTATTGTTCAAACTGTTGTTGCTGACTAAATTCAGATTAAGTTTCCAAAAGTTGTTCCTCAAGGATGAATATTTGACCCACTGCTTTTTTTATTCTATCCATAAGTAATGTTTATTTTCATACTCTGAAGTGATTTGAAATGTCAGGCCAAGTTCATTTTGTCATTCAGACCCATAAAAGTTATAGTCTGTAGTTGAATGACATTTCGCTGCACCTAAGTCCTATGGCAATATAAGGCAATAGTACAAAAACATTTAAAAGACTATAGATAAGAATATTAGGAAATGTCTTTTCAGAGATAAAATCTATGCTGTCTGTAAAAAGTTCCCCAGCACAAAACATACACCCTTGTGTAGTTGTCTAATGACCTCTGACTTCCTCTCTAGTACATATTGTGGTCTCAGGGCTCTTTGTATGTAAAGAGTGTTGTGCTCCTAAATATTGCACATTGCAATTGCAAGACAATTAAAGCTCCCCTAGGTTTTAATTGTCTTAACCCCTAAACCTAAAAACTTGTTGTGCCAAGGGCTATTACTTTTTCACATAGGGCCAGGTAGGTTTGGACAGCTTTATTCCCTTAATAAATGAAATCATCGTTTAAAAAAAGGCATTTTGTATTTATTCGGATTGTCTAATATTAAAAATTGTTTGGAGATCTGAATAACGTAAGTGAGAAATATGCAAAAAAAAAAAAATCAGGATGGGGGCAAATACTTTTTCCACAGCACTGTGCAGAGTGTATGTATCAGTACCATCTGTAGGCATAGCTTCTGGGCAGTTTTGAGCTGACCTGCTTACTGAGCAAAGTCTATGACTGTCAGATGCTTGAGTCAGTATGTTCAGCATTTGAGATATGCCTGAATAATTCATCAGTCATCTGCTTCTGTGAGATGAGGAGCACTGTCTGGATACTGAACCACCTTTCTTCCTGTCTGCTGCAAGCCATGTTTATCTCTCAGCAACTTTTTAGCTGTGATGCAGTGATTCTTTTTTCTCTTTCACTTGGTTCAATCTATGTGTTTTTTGTATGTTGTTTTTTGTCATCTTTGGTGGTTGTCTTTATAATTAATAGTCTTGAATTAATTGAATAAAATAATTTATTTACTAAAATTATTTGAACTGCACAGTGGAATTAATTAATGTCAACTATTGCTCTTTTTAATATTCTCCTAGTTTAAATCCACTTATTCTTACTTACGTTTGTGTTTTCCATGAAATTCCATAATTATTGATTTGTAAGTATACACAAAATAAATAAGCTTGTACACCTTTTACCTTACAGTTTTACATTTAGCAGATAAAAAGTTGCAGTGGGAGCACAAGTACAGTGTAGGAGTAATACTTGAGTGTTGAAACTGTATGTAATAAAATTATTCTCTTAAATTGAGTGCAACCACACATTGGGAGCAACTAGAAATAAAGTTTTTCACCCTGCATTTTTGTATTCACATTAAAGTTAGTTCATTCACAGTGGGCCATTGTGAGGAGTTGCAACTTTGGTGCAGGAAAGGCTTAGTGTTTAGTGTGTTTAGGTTTGAATGATTAGAAATGGGAGTTCTGTGTCCAGATGGGCATTGTTCAGTAGCTTCCTAAACAAAGGCAATCACAACTCAAGTGACTCAACAAGTGTGTAGCAGTAATTCACAGAATCAAAATCACTCATTGCTTGCTGTCATGCTGTCTACTTCTTACTGGGAAATTAGTCACAGACAAGGAAGCAGGTGTAGGCGTAGCACACAATTTAATATTGAATATGTTACACTATGCGGCTTTAAATTATGCTAATGTTGAGATGAGAAAGATGCTTTCATGGATAATGTAACATTAATTGATAATTGACATTATAAAAAAAAGATAATTTACATTATAAATGCTCTGCAGATCCCTGACTTTGTAGATTGGAATTTGAAATGAATAATCGGTAATCTTATTGATTTGTATGCAGCTGTGAGTAGTGTGCCATGGTGGTGTCATGGGTTTACTGAGCTTTGTTACAGAGCACAAACGAATTCCTAAGGTCATATTGATTGTTTTAGAGGCCATTAATATTGGGGTGAGAGGCCAGGGACTGTAGTAGGTGTGTCAGGATGAATAACAAGCGGAGGAAATCTATTGCCAGGTGGCCTATGTCACAATGCTGACTTCAAAGAGTAGGTCATATTGCATTTGTTCTACAAGTCTTTTCACCTTTTGAGAGTTGGTTGAATGATTGTGGACTAGTCTTTCACATTTACGTGTCTATACTTCTAACACCTCTGCCCTTGGGTTCATTTAAATTTGTCATCTGACAGTAGGTTCCTAGTTGACAAAGTAGATTGTGTCATATAAGACTGCTTGGAGTAAAAACAAATCCACTTGATCCATTTAGCTTTATTTTTTAAACATTCAAGGATTGATAAATAAAAGTAGAGTACTGAGGATCTTATACTAATTAATTAAGTTATGCTCATTTATTTTCTTTATTTCATTACAACATTTAATAAAAATTATAGTAAAGGAAAGCAGAGACCAGAAACACAGGCATTAGGCTGCCTCATGCGTGGTTTTGGTACCAGTGAACCAATAAACTGAAAATACTTTCACTGTAACAAAAAGGCTGTGTGTAAAATGAGATCAAGAATGGCGAAAGGAAAACTGAATTCAGGTGCAGGTTAAGGAGTCATCCTGGAGAGGGAAATCCTGTTCGGTATCTGACCCTTTCAACATGATTTGCTATCTCTCTCCCAAGACATTTTCCTTACTGCATATTTTACTCCTCCCCACATTCATCCACATCTGTCTCTTGTGCTCAAGTGTCTCTTTGTTTTGCTTTGTCAGTATTTCCATACACTCTTTTCAGCAGTGTAACAATCCAAGTTTCACTGCACCTCCTCAATGCTCTTGTCCACGTAAACGTGTGTGTGTATTTCAGACCTTTATGACCTAAGTACTTCAATCAAATTCTCGAACTGCTCAGAAGAAAACTGCTCTCTAGTTCTGACCTGTCCACAGGGCTTTCAGCCAGTTTTACACAGAATGTCCAGGTTAATGATATTTAGTCCTGTGAAAGGAGTTGTATTATTTCCTCTGTGGGCAGGTGTTTTCCAGAGTCTGACAAAAAACCCCTGGTTATACCGTCTTATCATTTTAGCTTGAACTTGAAAACTAAAATCTCACGTTGGGTGAGTCTGAAAAACATGTCCATAAACTAGATGGCGGAGTCAAACAAAATTATGCTATTTATTGGTTTGAGGCAAATGTGCACTACCAGTCAAGAGTTTGGACACATGTCTTTTAAAGGAATATTTACATAAACATACAGAGGCCTATAATCATCAAACATTAGTATTGTCTTCCAATAGCAC
>JAUBNQ010000017.1:7036545-7061820 GCA_032353495.1 Ctenopoma kingsleyae | reverse complement strand
AATTAAGAGGATAACTGATCATTATAAAACCATTTTGCAATGATGGTAACACAGCTGAAGACATGCATCTTTTCATGAGAAGATGGTAAAGCCTATGTGTGTCTAAACCTTTGACTGGTAGTGTATGTATGTAAATGTAGTTTTTTCTTTTTTAGAACCTGGCCTAGGGCCTAAAGAAAACACCCATACATGAATAGACTACAGGGGCAGTGACTACTCTTGTTGGATGCCATAAAAATATATTCTTGCCTGACAGTGCCTAATTTTAGCTGTTAATTGAATCTATTACTAAAAGGCAAGTGGCTAATAACTTATAAGGTCACCTTATAAGGTGTCCCCCAAAATGTTCAAACATAAACAATCAAAATAGTCAGATACTTTGTCAAATGTATTATCAAGATAAAACAAATATCTTACAGTCCTAAAGGGCTCTTTATGGTAGAATAATGAGCACATCATTTGAATCATGTGTCAGTGCCTTCACACTTCGAGTCGTGTTATTATTAGCGCTTCCCTGAGAGGAAAGAGTGTACTCTGAACTACTCAATACATCTCTTCAGTCTTCTGTGAAGCTAGGGTCTCACATGTACCTCATGTGATGCATATCATTATGGTTAACAGAAAAGTGTATTCTGGCTGTGCACAAATGTTCATGTGCTTTTTCTCATGACATAAATGTTCTTCTGACTCACTGAGCAACAACCAGAACAGCAGCATGCTGAAGCACACTAAAAATATGTACTGTAAAAGATGCTGCGCTTTCTGCTAAATTCTCTCTGTGCTGTCTCAGCTTTGCAGCGTGTGTGGTATTTTATATGAGAAATGTGCATTGAGGATTTGAGGGTGAAGCTGCCAGTAGGAGTGTATTACGTTTCTTACGTGCCAGTGTGTCAAAGTACTGCTTTACATATAATGTTCAGCGCTAATGCTCACTAGACTTTTTCTGTTATTTTTCTCTTTAGGCATTTTAACTTACGGATGAAGAGGGATTTAAGTTTATTTTCTCCTGATGTCATCATTGAGGTATCAGGAGAGGATTCATCCATTGATACATCACATATTTACAGTGGTGAAATCTTCGGTAAGTCCAGCTGTTTTCACACACCACATCCTGAGCACAGATACATGTCTGTAATCAAATTGTGGTATTTTTTTATCTGCATCTGTATCATCATTTTACATGTTATGATTTCTACAGTACATTATCTCTTCAGTGGCTTTTCAAACCTTTCAAGAACATTTTTTTTACCTACAGTATTTTCTGTTTGTTTGTGTGTGAAAGAAATTTAAAGGTTATTTTCGTCCAGCGTTTTTCACATCACAACTCAGTTCACACTGGGCTCACTTTTACCTTCCATCCAGTTCTTTCTTCCGTTCTTGATCCCTGCCCTTCCTGGACATCTTCCTGCTGCCTGTCTCCAGCAGAGTTCAGATAAACAAGCACACAAACAAGGCTGTTTGTCCTGTTGGGAACAGCGTGCATGTGAAACAACGAGAAAGGGAATAGAGGAATAGAGAGATTTATATATTTTCTCACTGAGGATGGTGCCATCATAATAATAATTTTTAATCTCGGCTCACAGATTTCATAGTGCTGAGTTGTGTAAATAGGTTTTATTTTGTTGTGGTGCTCCTCCATCAGCACCACTGTGGTTAACCTCAGAAAGGTTCTCAGTGGCCCGCAGGTCACACTCTGCCTGTACTGGTGGGCTCCAGGTGTGAATGTGTGTAAATATGTGTCAGGACAATCAGGGAAGGCTGCTCTCAATAAAACTACAATTATTAAATAAAGAATACCAATACCAGTATCTACAGTATGTTATATGCTTACTGAACAGATTGTTTATAGCCTTTCAGCTGCTTGAATGTTTAGCCCACAGGTTTTTCATTGTATATTCAGTATAAAAAATATTACTTTGATCTTTAGTTAAAATTTTTCACTTTCTTTACAGACAAAGACTATGTTTTGTTAGCCTCTGCTGAACCTCCATCTCCCCTATGTTTCAGGTGAAAAGGGCACGTTGACCCATGGCTCTGTAGTCGATGGGCGCTTTGAGGGCTTCATTAAAACCCACCAAGGAACATATTATGTTGAACCCTCAGAGAGGTACCTACAGGACAAGAATGTGCCCTTCCACTCTGTCATCTATCATGAGGATGACATCGGTAAGTAAATAAACCTGAAGTCCAAATAAGCTTTGGACAACAAAGGAAATGTTTTGATATTCCTAGCCTAATATAATGACCCACGTTTGCTTGTGCTTTGTTTGATTAGTTTTAACAGTTTTTGTAGAAATGAACTACAGATAAGCGTCTGCCAAGCAAAGTAAAGATAAAGAAAATGAAAGGTCTTCATTCTTTTATTCAGAAAATGAGATAGTATGTTGAAGTCTATGAAGTCATAATATTTTTTAATAGAAGTATATATTTGGGGAGACATTGCTTTTGCAATGCGAGGAATAAAATTGTTAAAGGTTTTCAGATAATCTGATAGTTAAGCTTATAGACTAACCTGACAAGGCTGGAAAAAAGTTTATGTTGGACAGACTGGTAGCAGCAGGATTTGGCTCTGGTAGATATGTGCTCAAGGCTGGACTGGAGCATGGTACTGCAGAGGCGTGACTCATAACCATTACTAAAGGTCAGACTACAACCAGCAGAGTCAGTCTTTTCCTCAAAAACAGACCACTCTGAAAATGTTTGGAAGTAAGCAGTAGATTTCCAGCAAGGTGTGGTTGTCCACTTGAGACAAAGGCAATGAGTGCGTTAGGAACCCCACCCTGAATTTTGGGTCGCTGATATTCCTTATCCTGCTGGGACACACAAAGACAAATGCATTTTTTTGAACTGCCGAGGGCAATTTAAGCGAAACTAGTGAGGAACAACTGGTTGGAGGGGTGCAGTGAATGGTTGCAGTTAAATAGATGAAAGTGAAACTCAAAAGAATTTAGAACCTCTTATAACTCCTGCGTAACTTCCTATTTAGAGTTGTGTATCACTCCTCCCTCTGGATAAAGGAGGATTTGACTTTTTTCATTAAATAAATGGTCATATATTTATACACTACCAGTCAAAAGTTTGGACACATACATATGACTATGTTTTTGCAGCAGCAGCAGATTTTTTAACATCAAATTCTAATCTGAAATACAGTGTAGACATTGTTAAATTAAGAATGAATGAATGAAATGAAACTGTCTTTTAAAGGAATATTTACATAAACATACAGAGGCCTATAATCATCAGACATTAGTATTGTCTTCCAATAGGACATTATGTTTGCTAATGGAAGTTTATTAAATTAAGAGGATAAGTGTTCATTATAAAAAACATTTTGCAATGAGAGAGTTCAGATAAACAAAACATGACAGCTTGCAGATTGCCATTTACTTTCACCATGAGTTTGCAGTTTATTAGGTACATATGCATAGCTAAAACTAATCTAGTCTGATTCAACAATGCTGCAGTAAATACTTCATAAAGATCATAATGTTTGTTCTTTGTTGAGACCATTTTGCAGGATGTAGTGTCTGATGCTACTTAATCATATTGCCATACTAACTTATTAGCAGGTGTTTCTATTATTTTGTTCACCCTGTTGATACCAATGAGGGTAAACTCCAGAAACATCACCTTCAAGTATTTATTGCATGACTGTTGTTCATTTTACATAGGTATACTTGACACATTAAATATATAAGACTGCTCCCATCGTGTCTGTTGAAGACAACTGTTAATATTCATATGTTGTTGCTGGAATGTGTATTTTCCAAATGAAAATTGAGGACTGCAGTCACACAATGTAAAGTGTAGATATGAGCACAGTAGAAATTCTGATTGGAAATACTGTGAAAATTCCCTAATCAATCTAGTAAAGTAATATAGTAGCATTATTTGACATTTCTTCATCTGAACTTCCTTAACCAAAAGACTGGAAGTTCTGTTCATATTGTTGTCATATTGAGTTTGTTTGATTCCATTTGCCTATTAAAATCCACACTAGCATTGATTTTTAAAAGGTTGGGTTCAAGTGAAAGCCTTTTTTTTTCTATTAATAGTGGAAGATTGTTGGTAATACCTATTCCTGCTCAAATCAACAAGTTGAAAGAGACCTATATAGGAGAGGGTGATGCTTCTGCAGGGAGAAAACCCCAGTTGCTATTTGTGCAGTCTCTCTCATTCGCCTCCTCCAGCCCAGCACACTTGATTCTAAAGTGATACATGATGCATGTAAGCTCTTCAGTCTCTGCCTTTTGTCCTCCCTGTCTACCAGATTATCCTCATAAATATGGGTCAGAGGGTGGCTGCGCTGACCACTCTGTGTTTGAGAGGATGAAGAAGTACCAGGCATCTGCAGTAGAAGAGCCAGTCAAAGTAAGTGTCAGCATCACCAACACCAACAAAGCCCTTCCCCCCTCCATCCAGCTCACAATTAAACACACAGATGGTAAAGGATCATGAGATTAAAAATATCCTACCTCATAGTTACGCTAAGAGCAGGAATGTGTTTATTTTTAGTAGAGGTGTGCATACTTTCACTCTATAAACTGATTTATTACGAATGTTGATGTTCAACCTTTTTAAAGATGGCAATTCAAATGTACTCCATGTTTGTTTTTTTTTTAAATAAAACAATAACATAAACACCTTTTATTGTGTATAGTTTAATGCAATATAAATCCTTTTTGTGTGTAGTAGAAAGTCTTGTCTTATACTGAAAATGCCTGAAAAAACCTACTGTAAACTGAGTTTTTGCTTTGGGATAGCCAGATAACCATTAATTTCAGCCTAATTTATTTTTGCCTACGCAATTATTTTTTTTTTTTTATAGAATGTGAAAAGTGCACAGGATGAGGAGAACTCCCATGGTCCTGTCATTCTGAGGAAGAAGAGGGCTGCTGGGAAAGAGAAAAACACCTGCCAGCTCTTCATACAGACTGACCACCTCTTCTTCAAATACTATGGCACAAGAGAGGCCGTCATTGCCCAGGTATACAGCCAAACATATGTGCAGACAAGCTTGGAGGCTTTTTTGACCTCACCTACAATATAGTCACATATCTACTTGGATGCAATCATTCGTTCACATTCACTCAATATGTGTTTTGGAGCACACATACAGTACCAGTCAAAAGTTTGGACACACATAGGAATTACTGTGTTTGTCACGAAAAGATACATGTCTTCAGTTGTGTTAACATCATTGCACATGGTTTTCTAATGATCATTTATCCTTTTAAATTAATAAATTTGCATTATCAAACATAACATGCTATTAGAAGACGATACTAATGTTTGCAGAATTTAGGCCTCTGTATGTTTATGTAAATATTCCTTTAAAAAAAAAAACAGTTGTTTTTCAGCTACAATAGTCATTTACAATATAAACGTCTACACATTCATTCAGATCAATTTGATGTTATGAAATCTGATTTTCTTTGACAAACGTGGTCATTTTTATGTGTGTCCAAACGTTTGACTGGTAGTGTATTTATTAATTAATTTCATACTTCAAATCCTGGTGTGTATTTAGTGTGTTTAGCATTGACTTCTGAAACACTGTTAGACGTTAAAAAAGAATTATTTATTACTATCTAAACCATCACTTTCTCACAGATTTCCAGCCACGTGAAGGCCATCGACTCCATTTACCAGTCCACAGACTTCCTGGGCATCCGAAACATCAGCTTCATGGTTAAAAGAATCAGGGTGAGTTGAATCTCAGGTGAATGCCAGCTGCCATTTTGAGTCTGGACACGTAGGGTGTGCTGCAGAATTTATTTACATAACAACTGACCTGAAAGGGATGGAACTGTTAATATACTGTGTGGAAATGAGTGTCAGTAAACATTGCGGTGTTTACTCAGTGTGAACATTTGTCATTTTATGACAAAATCTTTTGCTCTGTAACGTTTAAAACCCATCACATGAATACAACTTTTTCATTTCTTCAAGCTTTGTCTGTTACTGTCAGTGTAGTGGCTTCTCTCCTTTCTCACTTTCCCCTTGTAATTGTTTAACGTTCTATCTTTCAGATAAATACCACCAGTGATGAGGTAGACAGAACCAATCCTTTTCGCTTTGCTAATATCGGAGTGGAGAAATTTTTGGAGCTCAACTCTGAACAAAACCATGATGACTACTGCCTGGCCTACGTCTTCACTGACAGGGATTTTGATGATGGCGTCCTTGGCTTGGCTTGGGTTGGGGCTCCCTCAGGTCTGTATAAAACACACACACACACACACACACACACACACACACACACACACACACACACACACACACACACACACACACACAGCTCTAGGAGTCTGTTAAGCGGAGATCAGTTTTGTTTGAAATCTTGAATCTCACCTATTACTTTAGAGAGCAGGATGAGCAGATGGTGCACTGCTGATTGGTATCGTGATACTGCTGTTTCTTATAATGAACTGCTGTTGGGACTGTGTCTTTATTAACCCCAGGAAACCCTGATGAGGCTTACCATCTCACTGTATTATCAACCACGCACGCACGCTATCTTGAGTAATTGAAAGAGCAACTAACTGTATTTCAAAGTTGTGTCCAGTCAGTTCAAGTCAGAATTGAATGATAGTCTGACATTTAGATGTACTAAAAACATTAATCTAACAAACACATCTTTAGCATAACCCAAGGTGCATCTATGGTTTGAACCTAAACAGAGACAACACAAACATTATGGTCAGTACGGTCATCAAACTAATAAGAAATGACTAAATTGTCACACTGATTAGAACTCATGTAAGTGTTACTGGGAATTCACACTGAAAGCGAGATGTGAGCGCTGCGTAAGTGCTACTGAAGTGACATTCAGTTAAATCCACACTGACTTTGACCTGCGTTCAGCCTCTCATCACAACAGTGGTCTTTGTCTTCCTCAAGCTTCCTCAAAACAAAAACACAGTTTTCATGTCTCTTCAGCAAAAAAAAAATCAGGGATATTTTCACGTGTGATTTTCTTAATTGTCCCCTGTCTGCTGTAGCGGTAAGTGCATCACAGCAATGCAGGGAACCTGGTCAATCGTTTCAGATGCAACAGTTTATAAACAGATATCTGTGGAGATTGCATGTCTCTCTCTCTCTATGCTCTATTGCCATTAGTCGTTAACAACCTGCTTATTACAAACTAATGACATCTGAACAAAAGACAGTATAGACTGGCCACGTGCTGCAGCAATAATTAGCTCAAGTGCATGAAAGTGGCTTACGTGAAGCCTTCAGGGATGCTGGTGTAGCATAGGAGTTTTGTCTCCTAATGTGTTATGTGGTCTAAACCTATTTAGACTGTGTATTATACTAAGAAACCACATAAACCTACATGTTTTTTAATTTGTTTTTAATGTCACTGTTTTTAGAAATCTGCATATTTGAGAGAAAAAGTTACTGTAGTATTTAAATACGATTATATACTAGACAGAGAAAATAGATTGTTGCAGGAGAAAAGCTTCCTGCTTTTTGTTTGGATTTATGTGATCCTCTGCAAGAATCTTATATAAACTGGCTCTTTAATTATAAATACAGCATGTATGGATGACAGTTATGGTGTGATCGCCTTCATCTTCCTTTGAATAATGTAAGACTCCACCATCTCAACATGAATACAACTAAACAGCCTCAGACGATCAATATGGGCAAATTAGCAAAGCTGTAAACTGACAGAATTGATTAAGGATAAGAGAGGGAGAAGAGATGACTTTGCAGGGAGCTGTGTGGTGAATGGACAAAGGGAAGCTTGAACAAACAGCTGTCAGAGATGCTGGTCAAGTACAGCTAATGTATGTCTTATTAGATATGAACAGTTGTATGCACTAGTGATTGTGGAAGGGTTACACAGAGACATACCGAACATACATATCATACAGACATAGAATATGCACTCATACTCATGTAAACATAGACATAATGGACACATTCTTTATTGCTTTAAGTGCTTCGGTCTCATGTTTCTGTGTGGCTAAAAGCTGCTTGCACTGAAGTTGCCTACTAATCTATGGGTTTATGGATTATGGGAACAGCAGCAGCACTGCAGCAGTGCCTGTTGTTGACTGTGGCAAGTGTTTTCTAGTGTGCTTGTACTCGAGTTGATTATGTTTTTGACATTCTCATTTCAAACATTACAAGTTGTTCTCAAAATTTTTAGTTTTGTGTTTTGTTTATTTATATTATTTACATATTACATATTTTTATTGCATATCCTTATTAGGAGATTTATTAGGTTTGTAGTGGTATAAAAGATGCACCTTTGTGCAAGCTATCGTGTGAAATCCAGATTGTACATATACTGTGCAAGGATCATTTTTATGTGTTGAACTCATCGAACATGTAATATTTATAACATGTCAGCTTATAAGTTTTAGCTTTTAATTTTCACTTTTCACAACATTAATTGTCATTAATTGGCTAATGTTTCACTTCTCTTGTTTTCTTTTTGGTAGGTCACATACAGTATATGTTTATGCACCCATACAACTACTTAAAATGTACATCAGTGGTTATGGTTCACTTGGTGATAAAGTTGTTCTAATTATTTCAAGATTTGTACATTAACATTGTTGGAAAAGAAATATTAATGACTATTTTTGTACAACGTTACATGTGAGGTTGGCTGTGTTTCAATATTGGAGTCACGTAATCCCATGACACAATAATAAAAAAATAATCATTATCGATCATATTACACCTTCTTCTGCTGAAGCTGTTGGTCTGCCGCCTGCTTTGATCTTATATTGCTCCCTTTTCTAGTTTTCGAGTATAATGGTCCCTAATCTATCATTAAAATGGTATAAATCATTCTACTGTTAAATTTTTTCATTTTCCTTCTACAGGAAGCTCTGGCGGCATCTGTGAGAAGAACAAAATGTACTCTGATTCGAAGAGGAAGTCTCTGAATACTGGTATCATCACCGTTCAGAACTACGCCTCTCATGTCCCTCCCAAGGTTTCACACATCACCTTTGCTCATGAGGTTGGACATAACTTTGGCTCTCCAGTAAGTACTGTGATTTTAAAAAACTGATCTTTGCTATTATTTCTCTTACCAAGCTGTGCAAAGTATAATATGCTGCTCTGTCTCAAGTCTCTCTGCCCTTTTTCCTGTTCTTGCCTGCCGTTTTACAGCATGACTCTGGGATCGAATGCACCCCTGGAGAGTCTAAGATGCAGGAGAAAAAGGAGCAGGGAAACTACATCATGTACGCCAGAGCAACATCAGGAGACAAGTTTAACAATAACAAGTTCTCCATCTGTAGCATCCGCAACATAAGTGCTGTTCTGGCAAAGAAAAGAGATGATTGTTTTGTCGGTAAATCCTCCATTATAAACGTACTGTATCTGTTGCTGTCTGTGTGTGAGAGAGAGAGTCTGTCTTTATGCTGTTTTGTATGTGCACAGAGTCTGGCCAGCCTATCTGTGGTAATGGACTTGTGGAAGCTGGAGAAGAGTGTGACTGTGGCTACAGTGATCAGTGTAAAGATCCCTGCTGCCACAGCGCCAACGAAGGGGAGGGCAAAAGATGCAAACTTCAGCTTGGCAAAATCTGCAGGTAACATGTTAATAGCATTTCTTTGTGTAGTTTTAGATTTTTTTGTGAAATTGAGTACAAAATTTGTTGTTAAAGCATTGCATTTGTTTGACTACTGATTCTGTATTTTTGCAGTCCCAGCCAAGGCCCATGTTGCACAGCAGAGTGTACTTTCAAGGGTCCAGATGAGCGGTGCAGAAAGGATTCCGAGTGTGCCAAAGAGGGCAAATGCAATGGTGCTACTGCTCTGTGCCCAGCTTCAGAACCAAAGGAAAACTTGACCACTTGCCATGCAGAAACACAAGTCTGCATCAAAGGGGTGTGTTAATTTTAGTCACCTTTTTCTGTTTCATATCTGGTGTTAGTCATCTGTGAACTGGTAACATTTTTAAAAAAATGCCTGTTTAAACCAGGTCTGCTCGGGTTCCATTTGTGAGAAGTATGGTCTTGAGGCATGCACCTGCTCCAGCCAAGATGGCAAGGATGAGGCAGCTGAGTTGTGCCACATGTGCTGCATGGAGAAAAGTGAGTGATGTTCGTGAATCAAAATAAACAGTCACAGGAGTAATGTTAAGATAAAGCAACAGAATGAACAACACCAGTGATAATTTTACAGTTTGTAAGTTGTGTCATCTTAAGTTTAAACAACTCTTGTTACTGTTAATATCTCAAAAGTCACTCCCTCCTATTTTGCCCCTAGTGGACCCAAGCACCTGCAGCAGCACTGGCTCAGAGAGATGGGCCAAACAATTCAACAAGAAGGTCATAACGCTGCAGCCTGGCTCACCCTGCAATGACTTTAAGGGATACTGTGATGTGTTCATGAGGTGCCGTCTGGTGGATGCTGACGGGCCCCTGGCAAGACTGAAGAAAGCCATTTTCAATCCAGAACTCTATGAGAACATTGCAGATTGGATAGTGGTGAGTACAAGACAAGTAACAACTCCCACTGTGAGCCAGCATGAAATATTGATCACAACAGTGGTGCAAATACATATAGGAGCCATTTCTGCAGTACTTTTTACTTAGATTTAGTTTTTATTTAATATCTTCAAATCTTCTATTTTCCAGCGTAATTGGTGGGCAGTGCTGTTGATGGGTATCGCTCTTATAATGCTAATGGCTGGCTTCATCAAGATTTGCAGTGTCCACACGCCCAGCAACAACCCAAAACTTCCCCCACCAAAACCGCTGCCAGGTACAGTGCATCATATGTGTATATTTACAAGTGCATTTACTTGCGTGTATTACAACAGCACAACTAGTATAAGTCTGGGTGCTAATCAGCTGAACTCGTATATATAAAGTAAACTAAACCAACTGGTCTCCTTATTTTTTGATATCTAATTCATATCTAATTTTTGATGGTGTACATTAGGATCAGCATTAGTTTCTGGTGTTAGACTCTTACTGAAATGTGAATGTCCTATAGGTACACTGAGAAGAAGACAACAGCGGCAGGCGAACGCACAGTTACAGGGCAACAACCCTCGGAACAGAGAGAACTATCAAATGGGACAGATGAGACGCTGAGACATCGTCCTGCTCTTTGCCTTGGTTCTTCCTAGTGCCTACAGTGGGAGCACTTCACTCCAAAGAGTTACCTTTACCACATCTTGCAAAATTCAATGAACCTGCAACTAAAATAGTTTCACTGGACAAAACCTGAGGTTTTTTTAGGCCTAACAAACTCATTGATCACCTCTGCACTGAGAGCCAGGTTAGCAGTGGTTCACACAGCTTTTATAGGAAATCAGTAACTTTTCCAACAAAGGACAGGAGGAGAAATTCACTGATCTCTGTTATGTGGTCTTAAACTTTTTGTTTCTTTAAATGCTTATTTACCAGAAAGGAGGAGAGAGTACGTTAGAGCTGCCTTCCTCTGTCCTTCATTTTTCTTTCCTGTTCTTCCTCTCTCAAGTGCTGCCATCAGCTGTGCGATAACAAGACTGCAGGTTGTTGCTGCCGTCAGAAACAACACTGAGACATCGTGTTGGAAGAAAACTTTTGCCAATGTAATTAGGTTGTTTTAAATCAAAGCACCGTCAGAAACTGAAGCTTTTTACTGCTAAAGTGTACATGTTCTTTCAGTGAGCTATTATTCAGATGCTGAAGTAGTTTTTTTTTCTTTGTTTTCAAACCTTTTCTGTATGATGATGACTTGCTCACTTATTTTAATTCACTTTCTCAGGATTAATAAAATTACATCTAACTAGTGTATGGGGTGGAATTGATGACTGTATGGATACTTCAGGGTAAAGTCCCTCCTGGCGGATGCCTGTACAGAAGGGTTCACATTAGCTGCCACTGGATGTAGAAAACAGGTTGTATGAAAAGAATGTAGATAAATGAACTTACTTAATAAGATTATAGTGTCATCTGTTATCAGATGGAGGTCATGGAGGAGAAGTTGATTATTTAGATATATATTTCTTGTTGTGATATGGTTTTGCAGCTGTGTTTACATAAAAGTATATGGCCTGGGGCTGAAATAAATGGTGAGAGAATAGCTTTTTATCAACCTGATTGTATCACACTTTCATTCTGTCACAGCTGTTTTTCCCTGACTTGTTGCTTTGGCACTGATTTGTGACACATCTGTAAAATGACCACTTTGTGCTACGTACTGTACATGTGTAGCTTTACATTCAGAATAGTGAAAGCAAAAAGGAGAATGTGTTAAAACTTGTTTCTGGGGGATAAAGATGCCAATTTTTGTAAAATGTTATTGAAGAAAAGAGATGTGCTGGTGTTCTTGTCCTACAGCCACGCTCTCACTTGTTCTGTTCTGTCCACTTTTGAATTTAAATGGTTGCCACTGTTTGAGAAATGGCAAAATGAGTTAAAATCTCTGTAGACAGTTGGGCATGTCTGGTTTAAATTGTGGATTTTGCTTTTATTGGTTTTACTTGCAGTTGAGACTATTTGTAGGGATTAAATCAAATGAGGAAAATCAGATTCTAATTTTATTGTTGCTGCTGTTAAGAGGAATTTACCAGAGTGAACAATCACTACATGCTTTTCAACACTCACCACTCTTCTGCTCGCTCTTTTCTTTCTGATTGGGATTGTTCCTCTTGTGATTTTTTATTATTATTATTATTACCACATTATAAATGTGCCTACTCTGAGCAGTGTGACTGAAAATGATGTACTAGTGTCAGTTTATCCAGGTAGTTATCAGACTGGACTACTAAGATTAAAAGAAGAAATTTATTGGAGCTTGATCATGTGTGATAGTCATAGGAAAAGTAAATGTAAATATACTATATCAGTCAGCACATAAAAAAGAAATATTAAAAATGCATATTTACTTTTTATGATATTACCGCCTAGTTAAATGTTTGGCTTACTTTCAGTTTTCAGCCAGATTAAAAACAGGTCAGCCCTGCTGACAAAATTTAGAAAGACACATATATATATATATATATATTTATAGTTTCTTGAAATTATTTAAGGAGGGAGCAGCTTGGTTATTTTTCTTCTTACCCTTGCAAACAAGTCGTATTATACACAGTTGCAGCCATCATTGTTTTCTGTGCAAGGTGTGAGTATGTTGATCAGATCGATTCTATGCAGAGTATTACAGAGCTCAACAGTGAACAAGTTCGCCTCTTCACAGAAAAATGCCTTCATTGTTTTCTCCTACACGAGAATAAGGAAAAGTCTATAGTGTTTTCATAAGAAAATAGCTACACATGCAAACATACAATCCTCTGTTGCTTCGTTTACTGATTTTGTTGTTTTGTTTTGTTGGTGCTGCTGGTAGTGGTTTCTCTTGGGTCAGAGCTTAAAGTATACATTTCATTGTCTTTGGCAGATTTTAAAGCTTTGTTTTTTTGTATGTGAGCTGCTTTGCTGAAACATCCATAGGTTGCTTAACCATAGTATGATGTGGACAATACTGGGTGTTTGGGGTTAATACTCTGGGATTTTTTTCTTTTCATTCAAACGTATTGAGATTAATGTTGAGAACATGTGCACTGAACCAGAGGTGATGTAAACAGAGAATCCAAAATGATGTAGATTCAGTACTACTGTCTGATTTAAATGTCTCTTATGTTTTATACAATGTCTTCAAATGTCTCTTTGTCTTTATTTTTTGTTTGGTTTCTCATTCTCCTTACTTTGAAAATTTTACTATATTTGCAAAGGTATTGTGCAAAAAGGTTGTTTTGACCTACTTGAAATGCATTAATAAACCAGAATTGAACAGCTGTTGGGCTTCCCTGACTGTGCACAAGTTTACAGTTCAATTTTTATTTACAACTTATTTTCATGACAACATAAACGTTTGACAGGCATGGTAGCAATGACTGGACACATTCCTCTGTGTGTTGTTGCCCCTGCTTCAGTAGGGCAGGATTTGTTTGCCAGGGTGGTCTGACATGGACTTGTTCAGCCTTCCACCTTTACCCTCTGAGTTTACTGCCTTCAGTTTGAACTGTCTGTCCTCTGGAACTGCTTTACTCTGAAACTCCTACTCTGAACTGCCTTTATTTTAGTGATTGTGCCTGATTTCGGTGTTTACTGTTTGACCTTTGACTCTCAAACTGAACCTTGTAGCTACATTTCTATTCAGCCACAGTCATCTCTGCAGGAATCAATTTTTCAGTAAGTCATGTCCAATATATATCCTCAATACAGGTGAAAAAGAAAAAAATCAGAACTCTTTATAGAATAGAAAAAAACATGACTGCTTTGATTTGTGTTCAACAAGTGTACTTTTGTGCTTACTAACGCAGGTTTTTAAATGATGGGACACACATTAAAAATACATTTAGGTCCTTTGCAATTTATGTCATCAAAAGGTCAATGAACTTCTGACTTTATGTTTACTGTTGGTTAATATTTGATTTGACAAGCTTTCAGCTATTTATACCGTTTGAAAGACATTTGTATGTTTAGAGAAATATAAATTCCTAAAACTGGACTGTGTGGTTCTCGTACACAGTACTTGGTAGTTGTTTTCTTGGATTCAAGTCTCCTAAAATATTATTTGTTCAATTCCGCGTCTTTCACACAATTACATATTTCTCCCTAAATCTGCACAGTGTCACTTCCAGTTGTGAACTTCCAGGCCGTCCATCAGAGATCATTAGTGTGTCGAACAGGGTAAGAAGCCCACACAAATCTACTAGTTGTGTTTTCTCCTGCGCTGTTTTGGTGCGTCGTCTTTACAGCGCACAAACACTTTATCTTCTGACACTTCAACATGTTGTACATCGTTTTCCATGGCACAAAAAGATGTCCTAGAAAACATAAAGAGCAGTCAGTCTGTGCTGGTACAAACTCCGTGTGTCCACTAGGTGGCATTAAAAGTCTGCAGTAGTGAAGATGGAGATTGTTTTCATGCTGACAGGACTGGAACACTGCATGATAGATGAGTCCGTTTTTCAAATACTGTATTAAATCAAGTAGTAATAATCTTCTGATACTAATAATAATACAATAATTTTAATGTGATGGCACTTTGACCCTGTTGCCCTACATTACAGTTCTCACATAGTGTACCTAAGAACAGTTTTGATGTACGTGAACTTTATTTGACTATTTGCATTTTATACTTGTATACATAATCATATACTTACTTATCCACTACAGCTCATAGTAGTAATATAGTCATCTCACTCCCTCACATAATATTTTTGGAGTCATCATCTTCACACCTGACTTTTGATTGTCGTCTTCATCATCATTGCTTATATCATTCTGTCATCACCATTCACTGTGCTGCATACCCCTGCTGTTTATTTTACAATTGTTTTTATTTGTCTTTATAATCTTTACAATATCTTTTAACATCTAAATTATAGTTGTAATGTTGCTCACATTTGTTGCTGATAGTACTTGAAAGTCACCAGAACGAACGAACTCAAACTTTGTCAGCTATGAATAGTAATAATGATCCATTAATTGAATATAAATAATATTATAAACACTCTGTAAGTAAGTGTAAGTTATTTTACCATTTATAAAGTTTTACAGGACATTTGCTTGTAATGGAGTGTTTTTACACTGAGTAAATGTACGTATGAATATGTCTTTCACCAAAACAAACTGTACCTCTCCTGTGTCTCTCCTGCTTTGACACTGATCCTCCCCACGGTCAGCTGTGGTTTTGTCTTATGACCACCCCAGGGGATGATGGTCTGCACCCGGTTCCACACATTCTTCCACAGAACCGATCCCTCCCAGTGGAATTTAAGCAGCATCATCTCCCCTAAGTCTTTGTCCAGGGTGATCAGGAAGGTGTAGGTCTTATTGATGGAGATCTTTTCAGGGCTGGTGGATGGAGTTAAGAAGGAAGAAATAAAAAACAAGACAAAGTCAGTTTATTACAGAAGGAAGCGTCCTGCAACAGGCTGTCGTATGTCTTTATGACAAAGCAAAGACGCTATTTTGTGATGGTCTGCAACTACAGCAGGATTCTACATAAGATCGTCTTTGCTTGAACTGGTTAGACTGAGGCACTTTGGTACAGAAAGCATGAAGCATAACACAGTTGTCAGCGAATGGTGTCTTGAATAAATTATTTACTCCATCATCCCCATTTATAGGTCTCTTTCATGCTGCGGCTTGAGTTGTTTCCATGTGTGCCAGCTGCTCTCCTTAGCCAGCGCAGAGCCCAGCTGCATATTGCATGTGTCAAAGAGTACACGGAGCATAGATGTGGTGTAATGTCAGGCTGAGAGGTGATACAATACTCACAAGGTGATGTGGAGGTCTCCACTCTCCTCCTTCGTTCCAGTGAGGGAGATGGTGAGAGAGGGCTCAATCCTTTCTGTCTGGTTGACAAATTGGATCCTGAACTGGTAATGATAGACTGCAGACACGTAACCAGAAACAAAAGAAGAGAAAAGGACAGAAAAGCCATCCAGCTCAACGTTTACCATCTGCATGGCTTTGTATTTTGTCAGTGTGATGCCTAGTGTGATTAAACTGTCCCATGTAATTGTGATGATTAGTAATAATAAAAATAAGGTCACATTTTATTATTATTATAAAGTAAGAAGAGTCACTTTGAATTCTATATACATATACTGTGTGTATATATATATATATATATATATATATAAACAAACAAACATGATATAGCTTCTTACAATTTGTAAAGTGTTTATTGTTTTCAGTCCCTCAGATTATGTTATACCAAGCTCTAGCTACAAGAATACTTAATACCTAATACCTAGTTTTGGTCAACATTTTGATAACTTAATATGAGTTGTCACTTAATTAAAAATTAATATATTTACTAAAATATGTGACAATTTAAGAGCAGATTTTTTATATCTGTAGAATTGCACCACAGTCGGTCTCTTAATTGACTATAGTTAATAACTGTATTTTAAGGTTTTGTTAAGACGTACGTTTGTAAGGCATCCGAGGGCGTGTTTTCAGGTAGAGTTTCTTGCTGGTGCCGATGCGAACCTTGTTGATGTTGTAGCCCAGTATGTTGCAGCGATTCTTCCGGCAGTCCAGACAGACACCTTTGTCAAAGGCATTGTTGTCACTGCACCTGTAGGCCATGCTCTGCTTGTCTTTATTCAGCAGAGAGTCAATGAACAAGTGGACGGACCGCTCATGAGCACATTTCACTGTCTGCTCAAAACCTTTGGGAGGAAATAAAAAATATGGTGGAAATTTAAAACATGAGACAGATGTTTTTCAAACAAGCTTGATCTGAGTTTCCTAATATTCTCCTGTGTATAGAGAGACTGTGGAGTACCTTAATAACACGTCATTATCACCACAGCCTGACATTGATCAGACTGTCCTTCTGTCATGTGTCCTAAAAGTGTCTCATTATGTCTGACACTGATCTGCTCTGAAGACCTTTTCCTCTGAGTAGACTTTTGTAGCCTGGAGGCAGCTCAGCTCAGAGGGATGGACAGAGAGGAAGAAGGCACATGTTGGTAATTAACTCCTGAGGATGACAGATGCTTTAATGTGGCTCTTGCTGTCATTTTATGCAGATGTGTTTTGAGTTTGAGAAGCACAGTAAATCCCACAGCCACTTGTGTTAGACTGGAGGGAATTAAATGCATCTGTTTGAACACAGATTGAGGAACTGTCAACAAGCAAAAGATGAATTGGTGCCCAAGATATGGCTTTTAAACCAGTGTTTTGAGGTGGCAAGACCAATTACAAAAAAAAATGTTATGATAGAGGAGAGGAAAAGGCAAATCAATAAGTGGTTTAACAGCAGAACACACAGCTCTGATAGAGATCTGCATCAACAGATGTGAGACTGCAAATGGCACACAGGGTTACAAGAACACTGACTCGGTACAGACAAAACTAAATGACAACTCCCAGCAGTTTCACAAAGGACCATTCTTAAAAGACCTTAAAAACACAAAATGAACTTTGGTATCCCTGAAAGAAGATTACTTTGTTAGGAAGTATTTGTTTCACAAAACATTTAGGTTTCTCTAGTGACAATGTTAATTTTTGTTGTTGTTTTATAAGGAGGCACGATGAAAACACTGAAACCTAAATATGTTTCTCCAGGCTACTTTCAGCTATTTCACCTCCTATGCTGAGGGTGATTTTTTACTAAAGCCAGAACTGTAACAGTGCGTCACAGTATAGATCAATCATAGCATCTACTGAAAGAAAGTTTTAGTGGTTCCCAGAGACCTGTTCTTTCCTGTTGTTTTTGGCACCCAGGAACCTTTCTGTGTACCAGGCTAAAATCTCACTTGACAGAATGTCACAAGAATTATTCATGAAATTTGTTGAGCATGCTCATATTCCCAAGATGATGCACTGTTGTGTGGGGTTTCTCCTGTCACTGCTAAGCTAAAACTAGTGGCTGACTTTCCACACGACACCCTGACCTTTATATGGCACCTGCATGAGGCCAACATTTTCAATTTGCATGCAAAAAATATCAAAAACCACTTAGTGAATATCATGATGGTTTTGTGTCCTGTGTGTTCAAGGTGCACTGAAGGTAAAGGTTTTTCTTTTTTTAGTTTCCACCACCCTTCGTTTGACACTTTTTGCATCAGTGCTGTGATTAAAAAAAAGCAAGATAATCTTTCTGTCTGACACATTCAGCATAGAATATATAATATATATATATTTGTATAGTAAGTGCAAATACTGTATTTTGAGGTGGTGTAGTGTGTTCTTTGTCGTACCCAGTAGCCCGTACTGGGCTATGTGCTCATAAATGTTATGTAGGTCACACCCTGGTTGGAAATCTCCACCATTAGGGTAAAAGTCGTAATGTGCCACAGCTTGCTTAATGCCCACACTGAGGCCCATACGTTCATGGGTGAAAGTGTGGATGGCATCCACGAATTCAGCATCGTCAGGAGACAGCCTGTCAGTGGGGGACATGCCTTCAAACAATGGTCCTGCTGGATCAAGACCTGAACAGAAACAATTTGAAATCAAGAATGTTTTATTTTTTTTAGGATACATCAGATGTGATTAATTTTGACCAGGAAATTTAAAAACACACCAGTGATTCTTCCAATCTTCTCTGGACCTTCCAAATAGCTTCCAGCAAATCCAGAGATGTGAGCACCAAGGCTATAACCAATCAAATGAGCTTTTTTAACTGGATACTGGATCTGTTTCTGTTGGGGATTTTTGATGTGCATAATTTTAGGAATGTATTTATTTTTTGCATATTTGTCACACTTAAATAATTTTGATCATCACACAAATATTTAATTACTCAAAGATAATCTGACTAAAAAACTAAAAAAAAATGCATTTTTTTAATGATGATTTCATTTATTAAGGGAAAAAACTTGTGGAAAACATCAAGGATTTTCTGGTAGAGAGCAGAATTAATCGCAGCAAGTTGTCCAGGTCCTGAAGCAACAAAGCAGCCCCAGACCATCACACTACCACCACCATGTTTGACTATTGGTATGATGTTCTTTTTACAAAACGCTGTGTCTGTTTTCACCAGATGTAATGGGACGCACACTTTCCAAAAAGTCAAACAGGTAGGTCTTTTTTCCTTAATAAATGAAATCATCATTAAAAAAAATCAGGAAGGGAGCATCACACTGTAAACATGGTGTTTTAAAGTATTTTTTTCAGCATGAAACGTAACACATTTAAGAGATTTTACAATAAGCTTCAGTAATTTCCTCTGACCTGAAGTGACTGCAGCAGGTGAGCTATGTCTTTTCCAACTGTGCGGGTGCTCTGTACAGCTATGGGGTAGTGCTGGTGAGCCAGGGACAGCCAGTCGGTGATGACCACATTGATGTCTACCAGATTCTTCTTGACTGCTGTGGCTAACCTCAGCACCCAGCTCTCCATCATACTGTCCACCTTGGGAAAAAATAAGACTGTCTGTTAGAAATTTCTTAATAAAGGATTGGCATGCTAATTTGCACAGTATAACTCAAAATTATAATCCTCTAAACTTTATCCAGTGTGAAATGCCAAGAATTGAATATGTAACTTAATTAATATCTGGTTCAGATCCAGAGTGCGTCAGGGTGTTTACTTCACTTCAGTATATTTTATCCTTTTTTCCAGCGGCCAAGTTCCATGTTTTGTATGCAGTGGTTCAAGTCAGTGAAGTGTAGAGAAAGTGGGAGTTGACCTTACCGACCACCCGTGAGTGATGATGATGAGGGGATTACTGCTGTTGAAGCCACAGGAGGTGAGAGTGTGAAGCTGTCGAGTGTCCAGGGTGCAGGTGTCCTCACCATCTAAAAACAGCCTGAAGACGGTACTGCTGACATACGGCTCTTCCACTTTCAGGACTCTCCTCTGCTGTGTGTCTGCAGCTCCTCGGAAGTCAACAGTAGAAGAGTTATCTGTTTGTTCTTCATGATATTTCACATGATATTTCAGACTCTGAGGTAATGGTTGTGTTTACTGTGCGGTCAATAATTCCAAACAACACATCCATATTCACCTCATTTGTCCACTGTAGAGCAGAGAAAATAAATGATGTCTTGATACGATTATCTGAAAGTAATAGGGCGAAATCAGAGCAGTCACATCCTGTTGAGTCCCATTTGGACTGTGGGCTGACTGACGCCCTTTCAGAAGCACTTTACTGTGTTTCCAGGTCATACGGACCTCTTTGGCAGATGCACACAGATAACACTTCACACAAAGTCCCATCAAATGAATCTCTGCCAGACTCTTCTCGTAATTTCTTACACAAACGCCTCCTCCCTTATCATGTTTTAAACCGCAGCTCAGAAACCGCAGAAATCTCACCCACAAACATTACAGATCCTTCTCCAAAGAAATCAATCATAACATTTCCTTTATGGTTTGCCATTGATTCATGTCCAGCATATTTATTATTCTAACATGTTAATGTTAATAATGCTAGAAACTCGGGCGCCTGCATGAAATTTCTAATGAAAATTACTAATGAAAGTAATTATCTTTCATCATTCATCATCAATCCCTCTGCTCATTAAATCCCACATTTTCTTTGGTGTGTCTCTTCTACATTATGACTGTTTATCCATATGAACATGGAGAGCAATTAAAAACAGTCTGACTCAGAAGTAACAGAGCACAAACACACTCTAACTCAAAAAGTTGTACCGACTGAGTAATGAGTGTGCACTGTAATTAGTAAAACAATTTTGGTAATCATACTGAATTAAAAAAAATAAGTGTTTGCAGGGACTGAAAAGCTGCTCTCTGCATCTGGTGTTTGCATTTTGAAGAATCAGATAAATGTTCAGACATTTGACTGAATTTAAAACACAATTAAGGGGGAAATGTAGTATAACTATAAATAATACTGTAAAAAATGAAAGCACATAAAAGAACATAAAATCAATCAGAGGAATTACCAGTTTTCCTTTTGAAATATTTTCTGCAGCTTGTTTTTTATGCACTTAAAATTCAGTTAAATGCATTATTGGTGTCATTGACAACATAAAACAATAAATATAACCTCAGTTGAATCAGAGCACTGGTGGCTTTTTTGAACAATTTTGTGAAGTGATTGATGTGTAATCTGCTTCAAGAGCCTTGAACTGAATGATTAACTGTCACAACTATTCAGGAGAGAAAAAATCCCAACGTCTCCAGGATGTCTTTTGGGTAAATGTGTATAAAAGAATACACAGTACACAGGAGCCACTAAACAGGGGGGTGATAAAGGCATAATCTGTTGCTTCCAATAATGGAAACGACAGTAGAATTTAGAAGATTGAAAGACATGAAATTATATTTAGGGTTTTACGTGTTTCACATTTTACATTTTATATCATGAAGTATTTTTCTCACATAAATTGTTAGTTATATTGTGCATGGCCTGTTCATTTGTATGTTTTTCCTCATCTCTGCGTTAATAGTCAGATAGATCTATACAACAAATATGTTTTATCACAGTCTTTGGGGATCATTCGACTCACCTGCTCTGTTTCCTTTGATTTTCCTCCCCTCACAGAGGTGATATGTTATCAGCAAACAGCACAGGATTTTGACCACAGACATGGTGACTCACAGACACTAGTAATTCCTTCCAACCAACACTTCTCCTTCAGTTGAGGAGGACAGGTGGATTTTTTTGTGGGAAGAGTCTGGAGGTGAGATCCTTTTGAGATCTGTGTGTGCAGATGATGTTTCAGTGAAGCCTCATCGCTGCCCTGAGATTTGAACTCAGAGTGCGAAACACATTGTACTGCTCTATACAGAAAGAGTGGAGACATGGGAGTAATCGTTCATGGATCAGGAGGATTTGGTCCTATTCTGATTGGCTGGGGGCTGGGCTGTGCAGATCAAACACATTGCAAAAGAGCAGAGGTATGACAGGGAGGGGGATGTGGTATAATGTTCTGGTAGTCAGAGGCAGATAGATGTTTCCACCTGTAATTACAAGAAATGTTCCTCCGTATGCCGTTTAAATTACCTTATTTGTTGCACACTGTGTAACTGCCTTTATTGATCGATATATGAATGAAAACAGAGTGTGGGTCTTTACTGCTTTGCTTCAACACATGTTGAACAATTGGAAAGTTGCAGCCTGATAACAAATTATATTCAAAGATTATCTTTGTCTTTAATGTTAAATGATCCAACAAAATCAATCATTTGTCAGCGGGTTACATGTCCTGTCGCCTTTTCATTGGACTGTTTGTCCGAGGTAAACGGTGTGAGTAAGCGCGATACACAAACAAGGTTAATGGTCACTCAATGGTCATGGAGACCCTCGAATACGGATACAAGTCTAGTCTCTCAGACAATAAATGAAGTTAATACACAGACATTAAGTCCTGTCAGCAAACGGTTTAAACTTGCATGAATCCGTATTTTTGATATTAACATTTTTTAATGGTCACAGAAACAGCTCATCAATGCTGAGTGGTGCATGTTTGATGTGTCACCATCAATTCTTTGTGATACTGATATGAAATACAAACACAGCCTGGATTTGGAGTCATTATTTAATGCTGAAATTAAATTGGATTTACACTGGCAATACTTTCAACTTACAGAGGTTGTGAAATGAGTAAGAGTAATACATACCATACCAGCGTTGATAACTTTTTTGTTATTCAATTTATGTCAGTAAAATATTGTCTGGCAAATACCGAACAAGATGGAGAGAGTTTCCATAATTCAGGCTTCAGTGAGTTTCCCTATCTGTTTGATGTATTATGCATGACCCTGATAGCATTTCAGACTGTAAAGACGTTCCTCAGAGCATCATTTCTGTCCAGCTGCTGAAGAGTTAAAGTCACAGTTTGTTTAATGAGTGACGTAATATCTGCAGGTGAACTTTCTTTTGAAGAGCAAACATGATGGTTTCATTGTGCTTGCTTTTCCAAGTAATGTGTGTGTGTATGTCTCATATTGTAGGGACATTAATCTGTTTATGCTGTTATATTGCAGGGACTTACCTTCCTTCTGGGGACAAAAAAAAGTCCCCATAATGTTAGTCAGTAAGTTTTAGGACGGTTTGATTTAAGGTTAGAGTTAGGCAACTTTTTGGGCTCAACATTTACTGTTATTCAGGGTTAAGACTTAATATTTTATTACTATTCAAATGAGGGATAGAAAAACTGAAGGAATACTTTGATATGAGCGTGTAGCTAGTGCAGTCCATGCTAATATAAAGCTGTTACTGCTCAAGTCAAGGCGAGGATGCACTGCGGAGAGGGCTGTAAAACCACCGAACCATGAAAACACACTTCTCATCTACCATGATGTTATATAAGCTTTGTCGATTTTCCGCTTTTAAACTTTAATGTATTTGCACTGTACATGCTACTCACAGAGGAAATTGGTGATGCATGGATTTACTGATGGCTTCACTAGATTGGTGATTGAAGCTGTTGTTTCTATTATTATTTGTAGTGGTACTATTAGTTCTATTATTTCAGTTTGGTCTATAACCTCCTGTTTGTGTTTATGGATGTTTAGGTTGGAAGACTTGTTGATTTGGCTCCAATTTAAATACTGAGAATGAGGACAGTTTCAGACATATTAGTTAGTCCTCACCTATTTTCCTAAAGTCAATTTTCACAGCAGGAGAAAAGGAAAAGCACTGTTTCTGTTCAATATACCACGACAAAGTCAATCAATAATGAATAATGCGTACATGCATACTTATATACATATCATACAAATCAATAAATCATTTTCTTATTTACACCTTTATTTTCTATTGTGTCCTACTTGAGATGTCAAAATGCCTTTTTTTCTATTAGATAACAAGAATAATGTTTGGTTGCAGAGCAAATCATCCTACAAACAATCTGAAACCCACAAAATCCACTTACCTTCACAGAAAAACATTTACATTTTTTTGCTTAGGACCATTACATAGTCATTCATTTTTAAGGTGTAAAATAAACCTCTTGTGATTTATTTTCACATTTTGAAATGTAATATTTTTAAATAAAACAATACTTAACTTTATTTAGGCATCATTGTTGCATATGGCTACATTTCTGTATATTGTTGTACTCATAATCATTTATAGTTTTCAAAAAGAAAGTGTGAAGAAACAAATCATTTTTAACAAACTTTATTCAATATTGAGATATGATGAGAAATATAAACAAACAACAGCTGATTCACACAGATGAATCTTTGGGGGTGTTGTTAGAAAACTACCTTAGAAAAAGCAACTTAAAATAAACAACAATAACAACAACAACAATTGACAAAAAGATTCAAATGTTACTTCCTGACAGGCTGCCACTCAGGACAGGGACACAAACATATAAACCACCTCAGTGAATAGCTTAATAGACTCAGTCAGACAAACACTATCAGCTGCTTTTCAGCCGTGCATACTGTTATTATTAGGTCACATGCAGGGAAGTGTACTGGGCAGGACCTCACAGCAAATCTGTTTTTAATGTTTGTTTCATGACTATATTCACACCTTTTATGCTTCACGGAATGAAAAAAACAACTTCTAAGTAATTCTCATGTCTTACAATGCTGTAAAATACCAATCTACACTATAATCATCCAATGTATGCATGTACTATATTTGGTAGCAAGAAAAAGTAAATGAACACTTTTAAATCAACTGCATTTATGTCTTGGTAACAATAATTAACAAACATTTTAACTAATTTTAACTTAACACAGAAATTGTTGTGTTGTTTTTCTTCCTGTTGATTAATATAATTTAGACATTCACAGTTGGGTGGAAAAGTATGTGACTGAACCCCTAGGTTAGTTATTTCAAGTTAACTGGGGTTAGCTTCTCAAAGAGAAGAGCTTAGAAATCAGTCAGGCATATGATATATAAATGG
>JAUBNQ010000017.1:6986163-7028593 GCA_032353495.1 Ctenopoma kingsleyae | reverse complement strand
TTATTTTCAGAACGTATTATGCCATTAGACACCGCAACATTTCTGTAACCTCTTCTTTCCACTTTTGACAATGTTTTTTTTTTTTCCACACAAGAGTGATGTAAGTAAACTACAACTCTTGGATCCCACACACCATAACCCTTGGCATACTGAATCCATTAATTGCTGTTTAATGGACACTCACCAGTTTGGCTCAGGAAGCGCTGTGACATTTAACAACGATCCCCTCCTATCCTTATCATTGCTGGCAAACCACACACAGCTCTTCTTGCTGTAATCCTCGAGGAATGTACCCAGTATAGTTCCATTTGGACATCAGGACACAATATCTCCATCCTTCAACCTCACTTACACCACTCTTACACTTAAAATCTGCCCATTAGAGAGGATAATTAAGCAATAGCACTTTAGCAGTTTAATCCATGATACAAGCCACATTGCCCATTAGCATCAGTTATTCTTGCCTTGTAGGCCACAAAAAGGTTGTGATTTGTTGAACGCTCTCCATTGTGCAATATTGCAAGCTCATATCATATCAAGTCTGGATTGGACAACTAATGCTTTCTCACTTTCTTTTCTGCTGAGTTTTTGCAAATGTTTCTCATGCAAATACTTTGAAGATGGAGACAACAGTGACACAAATCAACCTGAAGGAACTGTAGCGCTGAGGGGTCAAAGAGAGGCTGAAACATCCAAAACCAAAGATCGTATCTCCACCACAGACAATTTTCTATGTAGGAACCTGGAGTGTTAAATGGCATAATCATTTTTCTGTGTCTCATATCATCTTTAGGTGTTTGAACACAACGTATCAGGCTTTAGGAACCATTTTCTGGCATATTTATCAAGAAAATAGCAGGTTAATCCATAATGAACAAATATATGTTAACTCTCCTTCGAGGATCGATTCAGAAGTGGGTGATTCGGTGCTGTAATGACTATGAGCTGTGTTCACGTGAAGTGTGAGCAACTTTTACCTGAGACTCCTCCCGCCATGTAGACGGCCATCATGACTCCCAGAGTGAAACCAATGTGGATCGTCAGAGGCTCCCCTAGTTCCCCTTTACTGAGCACTTTCTGGGCCACTGAACCACATCCAAAAAGCTGGGACACAGACAAGAACAAAAACACAAAGGGTGGAGGTAGAAAGACTAATTGTTTTTAATTATTCCAATTATACAGTCTATTAACACTAGCCCTCTTGTCCACCAACAGCCTTCAACTGTCACAGACAATTTGTTCAACTTTAGAGATTCTGAAAAAATAATGAATCCACCACTCATGAGGTACAAAGCAGACGTACATTAGAAGGATAAAAGTGTTGAGACCAGATCAGCTGTACAAAATATTAAAAGGGCTGTTTTGGAAACTGCATCACTGCTCTCTGACGTGGCATCGCAGGCATTAAAATGGGCCCAGAGAGGTGACAGGTGGCGCTCAGAGTTGACAGGTGGAGACAAGGGCATTGCACACGTGAAACACACAATGACAAAAAAGCAGAAAAACAGGGACACTACACTCTGCAAAGTGAACTTTTAAAATACTTTTCTGCTTAATTTCATGCCATGTTTCCTTTCAGGGCCTGATACTGAAGGGGCAGTTACTTATTGTATTTAGAATAATTCCAGTTTTGTGTTACAGTGCACTTAATGCTGAGACGTGAGGATCAATAACGGCCCCCACAACAGTCACATCTTGTTATGATTTCTACAAACACTCAGTCTAGAGCAAAAACAGCTGAGCACATCAAAGAGAAAGTCTTATTATTTCCTTGATATACAGCCTCTTAATAGAGACATATGAGAGACAGCAGTCCCTGGAGTCCCAGTTTGACACCTTATTAGCATATTGGTTCGCAGCTTTAAAGCGTCTGTTTAAGCTGGGTGACAGGTGCAGAGGGAGGTACTCACTATCAGGACAAATATCCCCAGAAATTCCGCCAGGAACTCCTTAAAGATGTCCCGCCTCAGGCCAAATCTCTCCTTTATCTTCCTCTTGAACTCGTTTTCCATTTTTTTCCTGCGGTTCCTTGATGTCTTCCTCCGACCAGAACAAACAACTAATAAGTGTGGGGAGACTCTGTGTAATTGTGAGCGCAGGTTGCCGCCTCCCACTCGGTGCGCTCGGACAGTGCAGCCCTCGACAGGCTCGTTAAGCTTTCTGCATCTATTTCCCTTTATAACCACAAGGGGTCTACTTTCTTTTTAAATTACAAATAAGGACTCCGGATTATTTCACCATCCACACCTAACATCCTCTTTGATTCTGTCTTTGAGTGACTTGAGTGTCTTAAAATGACAGAAAACATAAGATACGATAAGATGAGATGTTTTAAGTAGATGTCAGTAAATGTATGACATCTTGACATTTCAATCAACTCCGAGCCATGAGACACTCAGGTCACATGAAATGTGAATTTAAAAAAAAAAGAAAATAAATCCTCTCTTAGTTTTCATGGCGTGAAAGACTCAGATGCCTGATTGAAATAATCACCAACAAAACCTTCACAACAACAAACCAGCTTTCACTTTAACGACCAGCAAATGCTGTTTAGATATATTTGTTAATTAAATTCTGTTGGTAGCAGCAGCGACAATAGAACAATTAAAGTTTATTTTTATTGAGAACTGAATGAATAAAAAGCCAAATGAATTTGACGCAGGTTAAACGTTGGTTGGGCCTATTCTACATTTGCTAATGCAAATATTTAAAAACGCGTATTTATTTAGCCTATGATAGCCTATTTATTTATTTATTTTTTAAGTTTTTGGCTATAAAAATAAAATGAGTCTACGTCAAACAGAACTCCATTTGAATAATACTCTATTTAACAGACAGATGATTCCTGTTGCAGTTATTGTGTTCACATTAATTTGTTCATTATACTTTAACTTGTAAAAGTAGTTTTATCTGTTTGGCATTTAAAATCTGTCGCCCCAGAAAAAGCAGGCTACAAAAGACAAGGTAGAAAAGTCCTGGTGCAACATGAAGGTAAATAACAATAATTACATAACAATAAAAAGGAAAAGAGAAACCAATCGCTTGTATAAATATTGCCCGTAGGCCTAAATACGCTATAAATTATTTAGTAATTTCGATAGAATTAATTATATACCGAGGAAAACATCACAATAAATATAGTTTTTAAACAAATAAGGCCATAATATGAGCAGAATGACATTATAAAGCATTTTTTAAGACTATACACCGACTACTAAACACCATGGAAATATATGAATGAAATGAGCTGTAGGCCCTATTGATCACAGATTATCTTTCATCTGCGCAGGTTCATCTGTTATTCTGAACTTCATTGATTTAAAAAAAAAAAAAGAAAAGCTGCAGCTACAAATATAAAACACAAACGGGATCTTAACATACATCCATCACTCCTCGTTTTCTTCATTATTATTATTTTAAAACTCTTACCGGGGAAAATCTCACTTTTCTTTTTGTCTGTTAGAAAGTTTGTCACTCACCTTTTGTCCTCACGCTGCAGACACCAGCGTGTCCACAAGAGAGAAGCTCTTCCTCACATCTTATCAGTCACGTTTGCAGGTTTTTCCAAATCGTTTCGTGTGGCTATTATCACTGTATTTATCTTATTAAACCGCTGTTGGGGAAAGTGGTGAAGCCCGGAGCTGGTGTGCGTGACGCTGCAGTGTCCGAGGTCCAGTTCATCCAACAGAGGGAGCTCCATGAATACATTTGAAGCGCCTGCTGAAGTTTGTCACACCGTCTCCCCCGGTATGTCTTATCTTCCGTTCACTGTGCTTTGTGAAAAGGTGAGGCGACAGGCTGAGGATGGGATGTTTTGAATGCATTAATCAATGTCACAGTTTCAGGCAGGTCCGCTTTGATGTGAAACAGACACTCGGAGAGTGTCGCCCATGCTGTGAAAAAAGGGTGATGTGCTGATGGAGAAGAAGCATCCCTTCGGGGATTTGCAAATTATGGGCCTACATCTGTCTCCACACTCCTTTGTCCTGTCAAGAGGCTCAGATTATGAAATCTCATTTTTAAAGGCATATAAAGCCTGAGCTTCCTCCACTGACCACAGAACGCACACACCTACCTGCACCATCTTCTTTTTCTTTCTATTTCTGACCACAAATAAATAAACTTCAGAATTACCCTTTAACTGCTACCTGAGGGGCTTCATGCATGTGTGACAGTATGCATTTGTTGCGTGGATTTGCTTTAATTCCCCTATAGTTTTCTGAGACGGGCTGGCTCAAGGCTGATTGGTGGATGTTTATTGGGAGTTTTGAAGGAGGTGCTGGAAGGAATTATCACCTGTAGGACAAATCTCTGCCAACAACACCCCAGCAAGTAGCAGCAATCCCTGTAGTGCGCATTTACATAACATCTTAGACCGTGGCGAGGTTGTGTTAGGCAAATAAAGGCAGGGTGATAGTGAGCCAAGGAAAGTAGTTTGACACCTTTTTGTCACTTAGGAAATGTTTAATGATGGTGCAGGAATGTGAATCTATGCGCTGTTGGTCTGCATGTGGTTTTGGGGAGGTTGTTTGTGTAACTGCTGTTCCCATATGTAAAGAACAGTTTTTAATCTAAACTCCCGCGTATAGTTAACATGCATCTACACAAGCAACCTCCATCTGCGACGAAAGGCCACGCTGAAGCTCCAGAAGTTACAAAATGGATCTTGTGGTGTGATCGTTCAGTCGAGTAAACATTCAGGCTTTATGTGAATCTACAACCAAATGGAGCAAATGGGAAGTTAAGTGTCTGCTGAAATATTATAAATCAGTTGTTACTGGGTTCACATAATATATCTGGGTTTTACACAGTGAACAAACTCTTGAGGTGATACAACCCACCGTGTTTTGAAACTGTGAGTTACTGTAGAAAACCGTCAGCTGTTGCGTGAAAGCGGTGGAAACTGCGTGCACCGGGAGTGTGAGGTGGGTGGGGTGGACGTGTTTCTCCTCCTTAACACGCTCGGCTGAGGTCGTTTATGTAAATGCGCGAATTTAATTTTCAAAAGGACAGCCCTTTTCTTTGCCCAATGAAAATCAACCGCGGCTGACACCTGGCTATAAACCCAGGAAGGAACTCAAAGTCCTAATCAGAAATCTGTTGAAAAAATCCACAGAAGCGCAGCAGGCAGACCAGCGGAGAGACGCTCGTGATGACTTCCAGTAAGATCGAGATCCCCGGAGAGGTGAAGAGCGACCCCGCTGCTCTCATGGCATCCCTCCAGCTGATGCCCTCACCGGTGCCCAACCCGGAGATCAAGTACACTAAGGTCTGTTTCTCTCCACATCCCTGTGCCGAACGACTCCTTACTTCGCGCGTAACGACTCGGCTTCTATTCGCAAATGTCTGTAAAACCAAAACTTAGAAATCTGTCGGAGGAAAACTTTTCTTCTTTTTTTTTTCCTTTTGCGTGTCAGCAGCTGAAGTTTCAGCATCAGGCGTGCAGCTCGTACAGAACAGGAGCCGATAAACTCCGAACAAAACTTTCAAACTTTCAGCGCAGAGCCGAAAAGCTGGTGATTGCGCGTTTTAAAGTCCCGGTGAGTTTTTTTTTTTTCTGCGTCCACGTGCTCAGCGTAGATCAATAACTGATAATAACTATCAATAACTCCTGGGCAAAATATTTTAGCCAACGAAGCATAAAAAATAGACAATATATTTTAAAACAATTGGATTTTATGTGTTCTTCACATCACTCGATGTCACTAGTTAGAACACGAGTGTTTCTCACATTTTATAAACCTGTGATTATGATAAATGCTGATGTTTGTGTTCATGCTTGCACAAACTATATGCACAAATTAGCATTTTTAAAAAGTAGACTCCAACACTATAGGGCGTGCCATATGTTGAGTGTGTGTGAGTAATAAACTTAAGCGTGTAAAGTGTGTGTCACGAAGAAAAACAGCAACTATTACTCGATTGTCTATTTATTTCTCATTGCTCATGAAGTGCTGTTTTATTCAGGCAAACATCAGTCCAGGACTGTGCAGGAGAAGCCAACTGATAAATGCATTTTTGAACTGAAGCCGCCCAATAAAGGGATATGAAGAAAGTGGCCTAATTAAGTGGATACTTTATTATTTGTTATTTAAATATTACAAGATTGGAGCCAAATCTATTTTCTTTATTTTAATATTTCAATAGTGATTATAATGTGTCACTCCTCTATAGGTTTTTTTGGTACTCAGTGAGCTGTAAAGTCCTTAAATTAATGTAATTAGAATAGCTTACAGCCATATTAGACATCAGAAGTAGATTCAGCACTTCTCTTCAGTTAGATGAAAGTGTGGCACACGCAGGTTTGTCTGTTGCCAGTAATTTAACTCAGCCATTGTGTCATCATTATATAACAAACACTAAGTTGTTTTGGTGAATAAATTGTTTAGAATTTAGTCAAAGAAAAAATGTGCTATCAGAGTAGTTTTTGGAGTGCTCCACCGTCAGTGTGTGGGTGGGAAAAAGGGGGATGCAGAAACAGCTGGACAAAGGAGGATAAGTCATACAGAGAACTTTTTTTAGTCATGAAACAAATCATGTTGCAGATATAACTCTGAAAAATGTTTTCAGAGAGATTTTAATTAAAACATCTGATGCTGTGTGTAACCCCTGTAATTTACAGTGAAGTGCTTCAGCATTTTGTTTCCAAGGGAAATAAATAGTTAACATGCAGTCGCAGAATTGAACCAATAGTTAATCGGTCAATCTCATAATCTTATTTTATTATTAAAAATTTAAAGCCTCCATGTTTTGAACGTGAGTCTTCACAAGTCACAAATGTTGAGTCAGGTACACACATGTTGAGGATTGCTCTCATAAGAATGGTTTTGTTTCTGTTATCTGTGCCTTCAAGTCTATTTTTCATATGATGCACACACTGAAGTAAATTTACACTGTGCTCAAATCCTTTGTTCTGGGATATGATGACCTTACTTTACTTTACGAGGTCTCATCATCAGTTTGGATGTAGCCTGCTGCAGTTTTGTTAACAGAGTCTTTTAGCTGCAGAAAAGTGTTTTTATGGTTGTGGATTAAAGGGCACGCTCTAATGATAGCATCATTCAGTGCTGTAATTGCGCCGTGTTAACGCACACCTCAGAGTTTTGAGTGCAAAGGGCACAGTGCTGCTGCACTGTTCATGTTGCATGGACTCGTGTTGTAAGCTTTCAGTGTGAGTGTTAGATAAAGGGGTGCACACAACGGTGTACAGGAGGAAATTTAGGGAGTGACTTGGTGAATTAACCCCCAGGAATTTGGATCATCCAGTCCCTGATGGTTTGGTGGACACAGGGGGAAGAAAGGCCCTGATTTATGGGCACCCCTGGCGTGGGCTCTCCTCACACCCTGTTCCTGTTCTCCACCCCACTGACTGCAAGGGAACAGCCAACACTGCAAGCTCACTCTCGTTGAGGGCGTGTGGATGGAGCTGCAGGCTGGCCTCAGATGTTGCTTTTATACCTGTTTATAAAATGTTACATAAATATCAAAAATCTTGTCAAACCATGACTTTTCTTTGTTTTGCAATGCAAAGATTACACCTTACAATTACAATGCTATAAAAAAGATATATAGTATTATAACAGGTTTGCTTCTATAACAGAGGAGTATGTGATAAAAAAAGGGCTATTTGATTTCAAGGTTTGCCCCTTGTCCTGTTCACAGAGTCATGAACTGCTATCTTCCTTCTTGTGTGCATAATTAGTGTCTTGTTAATAGTTTAGTGATACTGTCATACACAGAATTAGTTGTTTTTAATGCACATTTTTGTATTGTAGCTAAAGCCATCAAACTTTCTTTCTATCCCCTACCCCCACATTTTTCCAACAGCTGGGTAACAAGACAGAAACAGTTTAAAGGTTGACAGGACCATGGAGGAAGTCATAAATAAGGGAGACATGATAGCTATTTATTGATGTTTTTCACTTGTGGCAGAAGTGGAGAAGAGAGACTGTGTTGTATGAATATTTACGTAGAAACTTTTCCTGCTCTTTTCAGTGGGTGATACTTTTGGCATTTGTGGTTTTTCACACGGTGAAGTGATAATGAGTTGTTAAACCAGACACTCAGTGGGACAAATTTAACAAGAATAGAACTAAACGCGTGCTGCTTTGCTTTAAAAGAAGAGTCTATAAAGTGTGAGTACAAAGTCTGTAAAGTATCCAGAATTATCCACAAAAGATACTATTAAGTTTCAGCAAAAAGTGCAGTTAGCTTGCACTAAATCAGCATTTTAGAAATGTGTCCAGTTTGGTTTTAGTGTGGTCCTAATAGGGTAATAACAAATAAAATAGTGCAGCAAATATAAAGAACTAACTAACAAGGACCAGATTCAGGGACTAGATCCAGTTACAGATCTCGTAATCTAATCAAGTGTTATAAATTTTCTTTGTTGCTTTGCTCATGGTGGCATTAGTGCACTTTCACCATAGGAACCTGTGCAGAACCTGTCTACTGAAGACTCGTGTATTTGTAAAGCAGCCTATGCAGAGACATCCACTCAGTTTGGCTCCATCAATCTGTCACTGATTGAGATAGTACAGATGGAGGCTTGGGGCTCCCCGATGCTAGGTGCTGTCCACCGGGGTGTAAATTATGACCCTCTCTCACTGTGTGGGTTAGTGGCCCTGCCTCGCCAGAGCCTGACCTGCAGTTCTGGAGTTTTTCACTTCAAAACCACCATCTTACTGTGATCAAGATCAAACACAGCCAAAGTTAGGGGATACTGTGCAACTAAATGATTTATCACAACGAGCACAGCGAGAATCCCCTCCCCTTTCAATGGCTTTGCTTACACAATCTCCCTGTTCGCGCACACACGGTCACATTCGCTCTAAAGCACATCTCTTTGATTGTGACAGCCTAAGTGTGCACTGCCATTAATATGTCCATTGGTGTGAAATGCCTACTTGTGCAGCAAGTGTAAATTATCATCTTAGCAGACACGTCAACATCATGTCCCCTGTCTCTTAATCACTGTTTAAGGAAGAGCAGTGACAGCGAGGTTACCCTGTTAACTTCCCCTACCTTCAGTCTGCAGCCCTCTTGACAAGGAACGTGTAAATCCTTACGGTGTCATTATGAAAAACACTTGGCTTCATAAATCTGTTGGAATAGGAGTTTTTTTTTCTTCAGTAGCACGAAGAGACAGAAGTGCTTTTCTTGACATTTATTTGTCTGTGGCAAAGCATCGCATTTCTTTAAAAATTACTTCCTCTTTGTCCACTGATCCCATGAGTGAAGATGCAAAAACCTCAAATGTTCAAAAGAAACATAACACCAGTCGTGACAGGAGAGGTCTCTTTTATCATTAACATATGGAAATTAAACTGCATGTACTGTAGCCTGTAGTTAGTATACAGTATATTGTGTAGAAAATGATTATCATAAGTTACACTCACTGGCCACTTTATTAGGTACACCTGTGCAATCTAAAGTGATCCAATACAGCAGCTCTGCCATGAAGTTAACTTTTACAAAAAATAATTTCTCAGTTTTTATTGAAAGCTGATAATTCTGCTGTGTGCTTATTATTGAGCTCATAGTGGGTAGTGGAGTCGTACTGAAGTGCATATACTAATGTGGCTTATGGTGTTTCTAATATTTTGGCCCCCTCATTTGTGTAAAAAGGGCTGCCTTACTGTATATTGGTTGTTGTATAGTAGATTAAGTCTGATTGTTAAGTGACGCATTTTCTGGCATTTTGCTCTACTGAGATATTTGAAACTGGAGGCTAAGTTTTGAGATTCTTTGTGGCTGATTTGATAAATTACCGATTTAAATGACTACTGACTTAAAAATGTGTTTATCGGATACAAATCTGCACAGAAACTTTGTCGTTTTCAGCTGCAAAAAGTGAACTTTATTATCCATTAGGGGTTTTAAAAACAGCATTAAGAAATTAGCACCACAAAAGGTTTTAATCTAAACATTCTAGTTCTCCAATGACTTTCACAGGCTTCTGTGGTTTCTGGCTACCAGTAGAAGTGTAATAAATGAGTGAATCAGCTGAAAAAGTGATGAAGAAGTTGTTTGTAATTGCATCCTTATGTCACATTAGGGTTTCTCACATAACTTCTGAGTCAGTATGATCAACTTTAACCACTTGCCCACACACACAGACGAGACAAAGACGTTTGCCAGTCAGTGACAGCGAGGTCGCCCTCGCCAAACCCAGGAGCGCAGGGTGGCATTGTCTGTGGGTGTGTGAATGAAAAACACGAAGACTCCATGATGTGAGACATGTGGAGAAGAGCAGGAGAAAAAAACACCAGCTGGTCTCCACTTTCACATGCTCTCCGCTCACTTGTAACAGTAGTAATTATAAGACTTTTGAAACCTATCCAGCAACAGAAAGGAAATAGAGGTCCTGTGATAGGGGAGGATATGAAATTTCCTGCGCAGACAAGCGTTGCAGGTGCCCGGGTAGGATTCGTCTGGCTGTGGAATCTTGGCGTGTTGTGTATAAACACACACATGTATATATAAACCCTCACACACACTCTCATAACCCCCCCCGACACACACACACACACACACACACACACACACACACAAACCCACTCCACCTCTCATCCTCCACCTCCCCCTCATCCCCCATGCTTTAGAAAGAAAAAAAAAACTGCCTGAGTAGCATTACATATTCATTCAGCCATTAGCATCTGAGCTGTGAGAAGAAGCAAAGAGCCAAACAGATGTTTGTTGGCAGCAGAAAGTATTTTGGCGTTTCTTGCTTCCCATTACAGTTGAATTATCACAAAAAAATCACGCAACTTTTGTTAACATGAAAAATGTGGGGCATTACCATTTTTACATTTTACTAGGTGCAAGGAGAAGAAGTAATTTTTAGTGAATGTATATAAAATATGTTGTAATGGATGCTGATGGTTAAGGGATCTAAAATGGTCAAATTAGCAAGCAGGCACAACATTACGTTAAGATAAGTGAACAAAAAAAAATCTCTGGGTGATTGTAAAAGCCAGTAAGGTAAAAAGGCAAACCATTAAACTTTTGCAGAGAAGTTTCTAAATGTGTGCAGATGCCCTGTGGTACGTGCAGAAAATCTTATTTTATGTGTCAGGCATCAAACATCACTTGCTTTCTTTAAATTAATGCAATAGCAGAAAAGGTTTAAACTTTAAAAATATATAAATATTGTATGCTAAATGATATTAAAAGAGCAGAATATTTTTATTTTGAAGATGTCATCATCTCTGAAGTCTCTGGATACTAGGTTGACTCTAAATACTCCCCTGGCAGCATAGATTTTTATAAACATGAAACCATGAAACATCATCAGCCCCACAGGGAATGGGAAAGAAAACACCATTTGTCATTTGAAAATGTGCACTCTTGCACTTGTCTTTTCTTTCTTGTGTTCTTTGCCCCTCATCCAAATGATCCTAAAAGCAATTTTAAGAAACCTTGAGAGTTGATTTACAACCTCGGCCTGTCATCTTAATCAAGTCTCTCAATGGAACGAGACAAAAGTCTAACACCAGTCCGAGCCCAGAGAGAGGGCCGAGCCAAACGGCGGCTGACAGTTGTCCTTTTCTGGCTGTGATTTAGGTGGCGGCCTGCTCCACTGTTCTTGTGCTTCATCCGTTCTCCTTTAGCAGCGTCTTATGAGAGGGGTTACGCCATGCATAAAGCTACCCCAGGTCTGCATTCTTGCTCGGACTGTTGAGGCTGTCAGGGGGCTCCTCTGATTTAGGACGCCCCACTTCAGTGGCCCCTATAAATTTAAAAGCTAATTCAGTGCTCTACAGGACTTTCTGTTTTTGTAGCTGGCCCTCTGCTCCTTATCGTTACTGACAATTTTATGAAGTGCTCTTAATGAGCAGCAGATTAAAGGTGGCCTCTGATGGAAGGCGCCTGAGAATACTAGGCTGGTAGAGAGAGAAGCCACTCTGGCCTGTGTCTGTCTCTATGTGTGTGTGTTTAGGTGTGTGGGGGATGGTTTGGGGATTGACCAGTACAAAGGAATCGTAGAGGAATGAGTCTGTTAACGTATGGGTCTGTGGGATGGTACGCACAGATACTGAGCACCTTAAATGTCTGCATGTGAGTTATTCATATGCAGACGTCCACATTATGAGCTTGTGAGCTGTGGGAATGAAGAGGAGGAGGCAGGCAGAATAAAGTGTTTGCTGCAAGCCCAATGCTTTTCAGACTCCCTGGCATTTTATACCAGCCTGAATGTAAACACGGCTAACAGTTTACGGCCAGTTAAAAAGTACTTAAAGCCAAGCGTTTATGGAGGTAAACATGTTGGAGAGTTTAGGGAGGCTTAGGCCAGTGGGATACTTGAACCCTGCTCTCAGGTTTGCTCTCGGTGCATCTGAACTCCTCTAAAGTAGAAGGACGGCAAGAGCATATGTATACACAGAGGGATTTGTGCCAGCAGATGTTCTCCTTGCACTCTATCTATCAGACAGACTGACAGCCATTAGAAACAGTGTGTGAGCAGTCTGCCTAATGGATCTAAACATGCCAGCTTTTTTCCAACTTAACTTGTGTTAACATATATTCGCAATTTCACATCACATCACACCTCTTTCCACTCTTTCCATCAGCATATGAGAGATTTGTTTGTATTCCAGTGACATAATCCAGTTTTGTGTTTGAGTAAACATTTATTTTTGTTTCGCTCGTAGTAGATGTTGAATTTGTCCTGTTCGGAATCACAGGGCTGTTGTTTAATGGAAGACTTGCTTTAACGCATCACAGAAACTAAGCACAGCACGTGTTTTATGATCTCGTAAACGAGCAGTGATGTTGTGAAATGTGTGTCTGTGTGCTTGAGGGTCGGTGGGTGGGGGTCTGGTGTCTGATAGGGATTTATCTGGCCCCCCTCCACACCTACTCTCTCCCCTTTGTCTGGATGGTGGAGCACTCCCCAGAGAGCAATGCTGGACAGACAGGAATCTCTGTCCAGATTTCCAGAGATTCTCCCATATCCCTTACACAAGAGCCTGGAAGTGCTGGGACTGCCGCCTGAGAGCCGTTAGTCTTTCAAGTCTCAACTACAGGCATCTTACTGCAGCCAACACGGTGTCATGAAATGATGACTTGACATAACATAAATATTTAAAAATACAAATGGTAGTTATTACTCTATCTCCCACTTAAACTCAGTATATTTGCAAATTCTGCCTTTGCAGTCACATCAAGTTAGTTTTGAATAGGTTTGAGAGGTCTTAATAACCCATGTGTGAATTTAATTTTCTTTTGTAGATTTTCATCAACAATGAGTGGCAGGACTCTGTTAGTGGGAAGGTGTTCCCTGTCCACAACCCAGCGACTGGTGAGCAGATCTGTGAGGTCCAGGAAGCAGAAAAGGTAAATATGCTAAAGCATAACATCTTATGTCTGCATTTTAAAATAAAAAACACAGTTGTCTTACTCCAGACAAACTATTTAAATCATTAACTTAACTTAGCTTAAGAGACTGACGAGAAGACTTGGATGAGTCTTGAAACGTGTCTCCCACTAAAAAAAAACTTTGTCTCCCCTGACTTGAAAGTCACACGAGTTGCCAGATAGAGGACACTGAACATTCACGAGCAAACACGAGACGAGCAAAACATTAAACTTTGACCATGACAAGTCCTACACTGTATGTTAAGTTTCTCAGCTAACATATACACTTGATGTGTTTCTGTTTTGTTTTTTTTTCAAATCATAAACCAGCTCATTTGGATGTTATATTATTCTGTCAGTGTTCGCTTGATGCATGGCTGGGATGAAAGTACTGCAGCCAAAGTTAAGCCAGTTATCCCTAACAAACATGCACCGCAAAGCATGAATGCCAGTACTTTTCAATTAATTAAAATAACCATCCATACTAGTAAACGTGGTAAGTTAAGCAGCATCCATCTTAAATTCCGTCTGGGCTCTAAGCTGTTTCATGTCTGGCAACCTGTGATGTTTAAATGTTAATGGGTTTTTTACGGGGTACAAAGACCTGCATGTTAATTGACCTGTATGTTAATTAACCTATTTCAAGTTGTTAACTGGAGACTCCAGATTGTTCATAGATGTGAATGTTTGTCTCTAAATGTCAGCCCTGTGATAGACTGGTGACCTGTTCACGGGGTACACAGCACCTTTGTGAACCTTAACAAGAAAAAATGGTGAGATAATGGCTGGATGGATGAAGGACAGTTTCAACAAAAACTGGAAAATTATGACCTTGTAAAAGTAGAAGTCGTGGCAGAGCTGATGAATTGGATGGCATTAGACTGTATAGATGTACCTAATAAAGTGGCCAGTGAGTGTATTACATATTGCTCCTTTAATCAGTAAACATGTCTTATCTCCTACGGTATGAGAACAGTGAACACTGAATTTTCATGTGTCTAATTTACTTGTGGATCTAAAACAGATTAATTAATTATTAAGGATTAAACACAGAAAAAATAGGCACTTTCTGGATTTTTTTTCCTTTTGTAAATAAATATGAACTAACAATTAAGCTGTTCTCACTGCTGAGAGTGTTCTGATGTAAAACAGTCCTCTGCCACTTATTTCCTCTGCAACTTATTAATGCCTGAAGTTAATCTGATAATATTTGTAATGTTTTTACTTTTCATTTTTTCATAATATTCTCAGAGCGCTAACACACTTAGATCCACCAAGAGGGAAAGTAGTAACTATAGCCTTTCAATACATGCAGTAGAGTAGAATGTGGAGGAGTATTAAACAACATAAATCATAGTAAGTAAATGTACTTGGTGACTTTACTCTACAGGATAGTTTGACAATGAAAATACGATTTTCTTTTGACTTAAGCCCAATATCTTACTTTTAATTAAAAAATAATTAAGGAGAGTACAATATGAGATCGGTCTGACATGAAATGGTGAGCTGACAGTTGTTCTGGTCCTTCTTGTTTTCATCAACTTTGAGTAACAAATATTAGAAAATATTAAGACATTCTAGTGGATGAATAACAAGACAAGTGCAAACATACTGTTTTCTGGTTAATGTTACATAATTAGTATGTTTCTCTTTTTCTCGTAGGCCGATGTTGATAAAGCAGTGCAGGCAGCTCGCCTCGCCTTTTCCTTGGGCTCCGTATGGCGAAGGATGGACGCATCTGATAGGGGTCGTCTGCTGTCCAAACTGGCCGACCTGGTGGAGAGAGACAGTGTTTATCTAGCAGTAAGTTAACGGAATATCTGCTTTTCTCTGAATCAATTAATATAAACAAAGACATCCTTTGTCCCAGTGGCCATTAAACTGTACAACTCCTCCCTCCTCTGTAAAAGGGTGGGGGAACTGTACCTGAAACTGGATCAGGAACTTATTACTGTTACTGTATCATCACATCTTCACATCCAACTTATACCCATCATCATAATCATCATTTATGCCCTTACTTACATCATCACTCTTTATTGCACTCTTAACTATTATAGACCTATTTTATCCATCTTTAGATTTTCTATCATCATCATCTTTAGATTCTTTGTGGTTGTGGTTTCTTTCTTTCCTTTTGAACAGAGAGCAGCTGTAACAGTGCAAAACAATTTCCCTCTAGGTTTAATAAAGTTTTTTTAATCTCTTGAATTGAATCTCTTGAAATAACTTTTTTTTTTTACTTCAGAGAAGTTATTAACCACATGGATATAATAACAAAACATTCTTTTATCCATTTTATATTTATCTAGTTTATGGAACAGCACTTTCCCATTCTCTTCATTGTTATTAAGGCATTTTATGCTTCCGGAAAAGCACTTTTGATTACTTTGCTTTAAGGAGAACATACAACTGTAAATTATGTGCTGTATTTGTATTTTAGTGTTTTGTTAGTGTCACATTTCACCCATGGGATAGTGAAAAGGCTGGAACAGTATGGAATTATGTGAGGATCACAAGGTTATAACATATTTCTCGAACGTCTCCCCCGTCTCTCTTTAGACTATTGAGTCACTGAACAGTGGGAAACCTTTCCTGACCACCCTGTTTGTGGACCTCCAAGCAACCATAAAGACACTGAGATACTTCGCTGGATATGCAGACAAGATCCATGGCACTTCTGTTCCAATGGGTAAGATCCTTCTTGGAGAACTGTAGCGGAGACTAAAGAAATGTTGGTGATGAGAAGTAGTGGGGGCAGGAGTAAAAGAAAGACTCATTAAGCATTAGTAGGAAGATAGATACAGGTTGAGCAAAGAAACGTATTTGACTCTGTGGCAGGAAACGTATCCTTTCCATCTCTGTGACATTGGTTGGTCAGCCACCTTCAGGTCTCTTGACAAATGTCCTATGGGGGTTAAGTCTGGGCTTTGGCTCGGCCACTCAAGGACAGTCAGAGACACCTCTCAGAGACACCCCAGCCTTGTCTTGGCTGTGGGCTTCAGGTCATTGTTGTGAACGGTGAAATGTTACTCCAGTTTTAAATCTGAAGATGCTAAAATGCTGAGTTGAGAGACAAAATAAGAGCAACAAGAAACAACAGACAAACACTGAGCATTTTAGAAATGCACCTTTAAACTTAATAAGATTTGCAATGAAACTATTAAACTAGTTTTGATGAAAGCATATCTTTACCCTGTAAAGCTTTGTACAGCAAGATAATTATCTCAGATTTTTACTATGGGAATCTGTTTTATATTATTTATTGTAAATAATATTATAAAATAACACAATCAACCTCTAAAGACCTTTAGTGTATTTAGAGGAGTGAACATAAAAAGGAATGCAAATACACAGCAAAGTAAGCTATCAAACTGGTGATCAGTTTAAATACTAACATTTATTGTCCTGAGGAGGCTGCCGCCAGTGTCGCCCCTCTAAGGCGATTGAATCTGGGGGTGGAAGAGGGGAAAGTTGGCTGTCAGCTTCCACAGGAAGCACACAAAAGAAAAAAAGAATAAGAGCGAGGACATGGGAAACCTCCTGATACCACTGTATTGTTCCTCTCAAAGCTTCTCTTGTACACTGCTGCCAAACCAGCCATGGTGAGCATTTTCCCAGGGCTTTGGTTTAAGCTTTATTCCTCTAGTAGAAAATAAACAAGGGTATTCCTGTATCCTGTAATATCAGGCTGTCAGTAATCATATTTGTTTACCTGTCTGGATGAGGACCAGGACATCTATCATCTACAACCCTGTGACACCTATTTATCATTCTCATTATGCCAAGATTATGGTGTTAAAGGTATATCATACACAGTGTATAATGAATGGGGTGTGTCATTATGTGGAGCACCTTTGGCTACACATTTTGGTATAGTTTACATTGCTTGTTCCAAATTGAAATATAAGTCATTTGCAGGCGTCATACTTTCAAACAAACCTTGCAGATACTTGAGTTCTGCATGAAAATCTCATGTCTTATAGGTTTATAGTTTCATTCTGCAAACAATAACAGTTCTGAAAGACCCAACATCCACTTTGGAATTAAGGAAAGGGGTTGACATGTGAGAACCATAACTGTATCCCATCCTGTAGCTTTGTTTCCACTGACATACTTTCACTGTATTCCATTGAAGATTATTATCTGGCTTGCCATCAACATGTATCATTCCAGCCCAAATGCAGCATAAAGCAATACTTCATCTGTTGACTTGCAATTTATATTCACATTTCTCAATATCAATTGTTTTTGTGGATGATGAACAAGCATGGCACACCCTCAGTAAGTACCTCCTTTTACTCAAGTAATGCAAGAGGAATGAGCAAACCTTTCCAGCATAACACCCATCTCTATGACCTAAAACAGTTACACACATGCCTGTGCTGTTGGAGGCTCAAAATGAAATATAATATCTCACCAGGGTAAAGCAACAAGGAATGTTGCGTGTGGATTCATTTACAAATTAACGTTTTGAGTCAACAGCACAGGGGGTATGAGGTGGTGACATATTTCATGTGTTTGAGGCATTTTTTAAACTTTAAGCAGCTAAAACCATGATTAACCATGTTTTCCCTTTGTGTGAATGTGTGTGTGCGTGTGTGTTCCTTCACAGATGGAGAGTATCTGACATTTACCAGATATGAGCCTATTGGAGTTTGTGGACAAATTATCCCAGTGAGTATAAGACTTTCTACAAGTGCAATGCATGTAAATGGATACAAGTGGAAATAAAAGCATGAATTGGCTGATTTTAAAAGGGATTTTGTTGATTGTTAGTCTTGTCTGTTCTGTGTTCGGTGGTCAGTGTTTATTCATGTAAATCCTGCTGGTAAACCCCCATAAGACCTGTGGCATTGAGTTTGAGTAATAGGGAACAAGAAGTGAGAAGCAGAAGACTGAGCTGAGGGATTTAACATACTGACTTTGAGAACAGGCAAATGGTGAGAAAGGAGGAAAAGATCAAGGAGAAAGAGACACTCTTGATTGTGCAAGAGTGCAGAAAGCGTGTGGTTCTGTGTTGAGCCCCATGGGCTCCCACGTAAAGCAGAAATAACACAGGCCTGTGTGTTGTACAGTGATATGGGTCTATTGCACATGTGTTGCAATTTCCCGGCTTTCTCAGAATACTGTGGGAAGAGAAAATACTGTACAAGTGCCGAGAACATTTTCTCACTTGACTATGTTTAGACAGAGTGAAAATGAGAGTAAGTGACTTAAGAGCGATGAGTTATTGAATTTGACTTGTGACCACCCAGTGTGTCAGTCAGATGCATGATGACTTTTTACGACGTGTGTGTGTGTGTGTGTGCGTGCACAGTGGAACTTCCCTCTGATGATGACAGCATGGAAGCTGGGCCCAGCGCTCGCTTGTGGAAACACTGTCGTCCTCAAACCTGCTGAGCAGACACCACTCACCTGCCTCCACATGGCAACTCTCATCAAGGAGGTAAATGACAGATGAATCTCAACCACAATATGTTCACGAGGCATTTTGCCAACATTTTATTTAGACAGTCCAGCATAAACACACCACATACTGTATCAGAATCACTTACAGGTTTCAGTTTGCCAAGAACACTGTGTTAACTGTGAATTTGGCCTGTGCTTTATTTGGATACTCCAACGTTAACGTAACTGTAAGGTGACAAAAAACTGATGCTTAATGAAATGCCATTTGTCTAACTAGTGCATCTTTTCAGAGTCTGTAATCTGTAATTTTCCCATTGGTCACTGACTAATTTTGTAGCTTTCAGCAGTAGATCTCTCCTCACTGGAGACTGAGAGCATTGTTGTGAGCTCAGCCATACAAAATGCATTACTTCCTCAATAACAGCTTATGAAAAGACTGCAAAAGTCACAGAAACCATCATGTTTTCAGCATAATTATGAATGAAAAGTGTTCACATCAACCTTGAACTCATAATTCAGTCAGAGATATTAGAAACGACTGACTCCCTTTTTGTGACAAGAACTACAGTCAACAAACTGTTGGCAGACTGGCTGCAAATGGATCACCACAGTTAAATCAACTGGATAACATCCCAATTAACACTAATTGATGAGTTTTCATGTTGTATGCAGAGTGTAGCCGAGAGAGTTGAGTCACCTCAAAATATGATTAAGAAAAGTTAATACAAGTATATATTATAAAGGAAATTAAAAGGAAAAGTCTGATATCTGTGTGGCATTGTAACATAGCACAGATCTGTACAATAGGAGTAAACGTATTAATAATGTAAACAGAATAGGAACAACACAGCATCTCATGTTAATGTCGAGAACCTAATGCTGTACAAATCTCAGAGTCCCTGGACTCGCGGTCTTCTCTGGCCTCGCCTCTTTTTGGAGACTATCTGTCTGAGTCTGCCTTCTTCTATTTGATGTTCTCTCTGTTCTCTGCTGGCAGGGAGGTTGGGTTGGGTCCGGATTCCCCCACACTGCCTGTGGTTTTGCTTGGCTCTGTTGTCATCTCCGCTAAAGCTTGTTTCCTCTCATATTGTTTTGACAGGCCGGCTTTCCACCAGGAGTCGTCAATATTTTGCCAGGATTCGGGCCAACGGCAGGAGCAGCAATTGCTTCGCACATGGGCATAGACAAAGTGGCTTTCACAGGATCAACCAAGGTACTTTTGTCTTTTGCATAGTGGCTCAAATTAACAGCTGCTTTTGTCAGCGAACACAAATGACACAGTGACCAACATGTGCAGAGCATAAGAGCAAGCTGGGTTATTAGGGGATGTTGTGTTCCTGCATTGAAGTCTAACTGACAAACAAATGGGGTCTAACATAAGCTGTACACCCTGTAATTACTCCTCATGACAGCGGGGTCTGATTTTATCTCACACACATGCACATATTTGTGCTGAGTATACAAACACATCTCTCTGAAAACACTGTTTTTCCTCTGCCGTCCCTGCTGCTTTAATGTATCATCACAGCGCGTTTCACTGAACTCACTATCAGGACACAGCATAAACTCCTGCAACAGTTAATGGAAAGCTAAATCATCAAGGACACACCATGTTAGGTGCGGAGAGCTCAAAGGTGTTGTGGTTTGAACGCATTTTTCCCGGCCGGAGCGAAGAACCAGAGTGACAGCAGATTCCTTTTCTGCAGATCATTTATAAACACCTGTAATTTCTAACTGCGAAGTAACACTACTGGTGTAACCTTTTAGAGCAAACTTAATGTAGAATTTATGTTTTGATGTGACCAGCCTGTATTTCACATGTATCTTTGGTAAATGAGCCAGGTTTACGTAATGTTTGAGTAGTCCTGTAGTTTATGGAGAAGCAGTGTGTACATCTGCTGTGAGCAACGTTCAGTAAGCCTATACAAATATATGCATCATAGATTACTGTCCAAAGAGCAGACAGATACTATAACAAAAGCTAAATTTGACGCAGGGTGAAAAAATTTCCTCACGTCTCTTAACCCACGTGCTCATAATAGAATTCATTTGTAAATGTATGTATAAGTATAATGTATAAGTAAGCGCAGTGTCTGTCAATTGGTTGATCTACCACTTCAGTCTGAACTGAAAGATCTTAACAACAATTTGATGGTCATTCCATATATAATGAACCCTACTGACTTCAGTGGTCCATAGACTTTTCCACTAACGCCACCATGAGGTTCACTTTTTTTGTTTTTTAATGAAATGGCTCAACACCCATTCGAGCTATAGCTATAACTTTCTACACATATTCATAACGCTCAGTATGAAACTCTTGGTGGCTCTTGCTAGTTTTTTGTCTATATTGTTATTTTTAACCACTGAATATCCCATTTAATTATTTTTATTTTCCTAATTCTTTTTTCTTACACGTTAGTGTAACTTTAAAAGTAAAGGAAAGTGATTTTCTATTATTTTTTATTGTTAACAAATCACACAAAGAGAATAAAAAAATAACACAGAATTCAGTTTTACACACTGCAGTGTCTGTGGATTCAGACATTACCTTCATTAAAGTGGGTTGACCTAAACGTTGACCTTCCTGGTGAGTGTGTGAAGTGGTCTTGATATTCCTGGGGATGGATCAAAGGGCAGCATGCTAAACTAGAGACAGATTCTATCTGAGTTTCCACTTGAGCACGTATGACTTCACTCACGCCCCTCTTGTACCACCTGTCCCCTCTGTCCAGAATGTGAACATCATCATCATCATCACTCAAATAAGCGTCTTTTGTCCTTCAAATGAAGATACGCAGCTGATTCTGGTCATGAGGTCTGACTCCTCCTGTGCTGAGCCATTCTCCTGTTTAGCAGCTGTTTAGTTTCTCCAGTGCACAGCTCTGAACACTAAACGTTTACTGTATTGCTCCTCTTGTGTGTTGGTGGTTGGTTTGAAGTGAACAGGTATATCTGGTGTTTTGAGCTTTGACCTTTTGAGCTTCTCAGAAACACCAGACATTTAAGGAATTACAAGATTTGTCTGTAGTCCTTCTGCTGGATTGGGTTGCTACCTTGTGAAAGGCCTGTTTAGGGTATCCACAGGCTTTATGACCTGCCCTCAGATGCCTCCTTCTTGGCTTCAGTGCAGGTGGAGATGTTTTCCACCCTACGGTTTAGAGTCCTGGTGACATCAAACAGCAGGTACTGGTTGGTGTGGATGGGTTTCCTGTAAATTTCTGTTCTAGGCTGCCATCCACCCCTAAGATGACTGCACAGTCTAGGAAAGCCATCTGGTTGTTTTCGGTGTCTTCCCTGGTGAGGGTTTTTCTAATCTTCTTCTTACGGCTGTGAAGGCATCAGTGATGTGGGGATGCTGGTAAAAAGGCATGTGACATTAAAGGAAACCATCAGTATCTAGTTTCAATTCCCTGATCTTTGAAGTCAGAAACGACTCCAGAAAACTCAAAACAAAACTCCCAGACATCAAATTAAATAAAATAAAGACTGAAAAATGAGTGACCATTTTAAACGTACGTCTTTTGTGATGATTATCTAAGCCAACAATGCTTTTTGGGCACATCATGAAAGTCAAAATTGCATTAACTCATTTCAGTAATTTGGTCCAGACACAACTAATTTTCTCTTTGAGTGATTTGTTGACAATGACAAAAATAATAGAAAATCACCAGTCTTATTCCCGAACCTGCAACAGTTTTATTAATCAACAACTTCCAAGTATGATAACATGATGAACATATAAACATACTGAAATGTTGACATTTGTACTGACAGTACAGTAGTTATCACTAGAAAGTTAAAAGGTACAAATCTGAGCTATTTACATATTATCCAGTGTATGAACAGTTATGTCTGTACAGTAACATAAACCATACATTTTCCTGTTAAAATTCCTGTTCCTACACACACACACACACACAATCAGTACTCTTGCGTTTGCACCTTCCAACACAAACATCTTCTTTGTTTTATCATCTCGCCTCAATTGAACATTTCCTTTGTGAGTGGCCCAGTTTTTTTTTATTGGTTTTCCTGTTGTTTCATGTGATCTGGAGTCAATTACTGACAGAACGAGCCAGTGGTGTAAGAGCTTGCTGATGCCCAGACAGTGAGTCACCACAATGTAGTAGCAGTGGTGAGAGATACTACCCAGCACAGCATCTCTTCACAGAGTAGTAGGTAGTGGTGTAGCTACAGGTGGATTTCGGGACCACAGCTCATCTTTGTACTGACTCACATGTGGCTGTGACTCCTCACGGAGGACTCCAGCAGCCCAGCATGTTTCCCTTGAATAAACACACGCTATCCTCCCTTTAGTCAGCCCCTTTGTGTGTCTGATCAAAGACAGACAAAACACATGAGAAAAAATGAAACCAGTCAGTGCTTTATGTACATTTCAGAGCTGTGTTGTGTTCCATTCTGTCTTGTCTTAAAGCGACTCAGACACTGTAGAAGACTTTTTCCCATGTTGTAGATGGGGGTTTTTCTGGACACCGAGAGGGTATTTTTACACTTTATCCTGTCAGTTCTCATGGAAAGTCAAATGAGTAACAGGAAGATGAATACTTGTTCAGGGGGTAGAGCTGTAATGAACGTGAGCAGGGATTCTGCAGACTTCATGTGATATTTCATGATGATGATAAAGAATATCCCTTAAAGCAGCTGATTCATTCTGCTTTATTATTTCCTATCTACTAAATCTCAGTATTAATTTCCTGTGGGTGTAATATCTTTTGTTTCCAGTGGAGCTTTAAGTTTTTTTTCCACACCAAAAAAAAATATTGGTCATACAAATACAAATTGATCATACAGTATACGTACAAAAAAACAAAAAAGGAAAATAAAAACTCACCACAACAACATGTAAAATGATCCTCAAAAGCCACAAAATGACCAAAAACACTCAAAATAAACCCAAAGTGAATAAAAAGGACACAGTGATGAAAAATAGTGACCACTAAGATAAAAAAAACAAACATATATACACTTATCACATTTTCCTACTTTCATGTTTATTTATTTTCTTCATTTGTTCTTGTGAGTTTATGTTTTCCCTTGGAGAAACTGAAGCAACCTGAAGCAAAACAACACTGTATGGTCTCTTAGCAGGAATTACATGTCTGATTCCCCTGAGAGAAACATTTTTCCAAAAATCTTATCAAGGAATGCTTTTCCTTAAGATGTTATTTATGGTCGTCATCGCTATTGATAAGAAGTAAAGTGGAAATAGGAATGACACAAAGATAAGGAAAATCCACAGAAAATCCCTCGCCATCTTTTCACATTGACACACCAGACCCACTTCATACCAAACAGTCCCTCTTAGGACACCACCCACATAACCACCTTCTTCCTGCCCATCATTACTCATCACATGCTGTTCCCAGCTGAAACGTGATTTTATTTTCCTGTTGTTTTTTCCAAAAACCTGTAATAGATATCCATTCTGTGTGTTTTCAGAACTCATGTTTCAGCTGGCCTGCCGGTGTATTCCCTGTTTGGGGCTAACCAACCCTCTTTAAGCTATTTAATGGCTCCAGCTGATTTACTGATCTGGCTGTGGGCCTGCATCTCTGTGAGTAAACCTCAGATCTTTTTCCTCTGCTAGATTGGCAAGTTGATCCAAGAAGCAGCTGGGAAGAGTAACCTGAAGAGAGTGACGCTGGAGCTCGGAGGAAAGAATCCTAACATCATATTTGCAGATGCTGATTGTAAGTTTTCAAGCAATGTTTTGTTGATTGCACTGTTTACCCATCATCCAGCACCTTTACTGTAGGTAGTCTGCCACTATCACTGGCAGTGTCCCAGGCCTTACAGTCTGTGGATAAACACACTGACCGAGACTCAAAAAAGTGCTATGAAAACCTGTGGATGAATGGGTTTCATATAAATTCTATGAGGCTCACCAAACGGGGGGCACTGAGGCTTTCGAATGCTTTCAGCAGCCGTGAGTGGGGCTCCCCATGGCCTGTAAATCAGGAGAATGGACCCTGTCTCAGTCGGGTGCTTCGGCCGAAACCCATAAATCACGGGGGTCCATTAACCCTTTGTGGGCAACGTCAGAGCCCTGTCTCTCAGGTGTCATGTATCAGATTTGCACAGGATAGCTCAATAAATATCGGGAGAAATTTTGTAACAGTATACGACACACATAACTTTTTTTAACCAGATAAAGTTTTTATGTGTATAGTTATAGCAGCTAAGTTTAAGACTGAAATATAAATCATTTAACTATCCCAGTTAGACTTTTCTTTCTCTTAACATGAGTTGCATAGGGCATTTTTTAACGAATAAGTGGTTTTGTCTAGCTGTTGATAAACTAAGATCTTTTTCTCCAGTGAATCTGGCTGTAGAACAGGCCCACCAGGGGGTATTTTTCAACGCAGGCCAGTGCTGCACGGCAGGCTCTCGCATTTTTGTGGAGGAGCCCATATATGATGAGTTTGTTCGGAGGAGTGTGGAGAGAGCCAAAAGGAGGATAGTCGGCAGCCCATTCGATCCCACTACCGAGCAGGGTCCCCAGGTGAGTGAGATGAATGTTTGAGTCACATCATGAAACTACAGGAGCATAAATTCAGTTTTCTTTTTACCACTTTCTGTGTTTCACATTTGCTTTCACTTTCGAAATCTCTCATTTCATCTCCTCTTATCTCCTCTGTACTGATTTCTCATATCCTGTCCTCATGCTCCACCTCCACAGATCAGTCGGGAGCAGCAGAGCAGTGTGTTGGAGTATATTCAGAGTGGCATCAGTGAAGGGGCCAAGCTGGAGTGTGGAGGCAAAGCTCTGGGCTTGAAAGGGTTTTTCATCGAGCCCACTGTTTTCTCTAATGTGAGGGATGACATGCGTATCGCCAGAGAGGAGGTACAAAGATAATGAACTGGGATTTTTTTCCTTTAGTAAAAGTAAAAAAAAGACAACAGTGGAAAAATAATCCATTGTATATTATAGCTACTGTCCTGCATTAAACACTCTCTAAAGTAATTGTCAGCTAAACATACTCAACTGGCTCCTTTCAGAGCTTCAGATAATTGTATATACATTACTGTTGTCAATGTTATTGTTGATGAAAGCCACAGTTGGTAGATGTAGAGCTTAACCACTTTAGATCCTGTTGGGTTGTTGAATATATAAAAATGTTTTGCTGGGCTATAGACAAATATATAAACAATTATTATTATTATTATTTATGCTAATCTTCAGATTTTTGGACCGGTCCAGATGATCATGAAGTTCAAAACTATCGAGGAAGTGATAGAAAGAGCCAACAACTCAGATTATGGTTTGGTCGCAGCTGTTTTCACCAACGACATCAACAAAGCCATGACCATATCCACAGCCATGCAGGCTGGCACTGTCTGGTAAGTTTCATCTGCTGTCTTTGTTTAGCTGCAGTCAGTAATATTTTTCACATGGGAAGCATCAACCCTTTCAGACTTTGGCATCTCGAAACTGTAAACTGGCAAAGTGCCACTTTACTATCATTACACAAGCCGCAAAGAAATGTTTTCCTTCCCTTTTTGACTTTTTTTTCCCTCATCTCAGACATTCAGGATGTAAAACTTTAAGAAACAGTTCAACAGTGCAAGACAACAACACACAACATACACTGCAAATGTAAATTGACGCCCTAATTTTATAATTTGTATGAATGAAATGGTCATAAAGTGCTGCTGCTTGAGTTTGCCTAAAATTGTTTCGTTTCTTTTGTAATTGCATGCAGATGGTTATGAGTAGGGGTAGTAGAAGGATAACAAACATACATATGCCAGGAATTTTTCACCACTCGTCACGCTTGACAGGAATCTTCTGCTTGCTGCGAAAACATTTCTCTACCTTGTCCTTCATCTTTGAAGCCACCCCAATCACCATCCGACTTCTATTGCTCTGTTGAGGATTTTGTTTGAAACCAAACCACTTTACTTACCATAATTTCTTCCTTGACACATCCTGTGTTTCCACACTGCTGATGACCGACCGCAATGACCTCTTCTCATAATGTGAAGACATCTGAGATTGACCACAGACAACCAGCTGTGTCTACAGATGTCATCTCATCTCATAAATATGTGGTGATGTCTCAAGGAATTCGTGTTATCCCTCAGTCAGTGTTTAGTCACAACTCATCATTAGATGCCTCACTGTTTGCTTTCCCATGACACTGATCAGCTTTTGATCAAGATTAATATGTCCTGTCAATACAGAAATCAGTTGTGTGACTTATAGATCACTATAGACGCTACATTTGCAAAACAACATCACTGTATATACAGTCATTGCTTTAAAAAATATGATATATGTTGCACAAATTTGCAGAGGAAAATAAAATCATGAGTGCAAAATCATTTTCAAGAACATTTTTCAGAATACTGTATGTTCAAATTCAAATTCCTTTAATCTTTTAATATATATTGCTCTTTTTAAATAGCTTGAAATAGTTAAATGTTATTACAGTTAGTTTCCTCTGTGTTACAGGTTGCTGTAAGGGAATTCTCAGATGCTCAGTCACACTCTGTTCACTTTGCCGTGCTTTTGCTGCACTCGCTTTTGCCACACAATTCTTCATACTGTGTGTGCACTAGTTTGTTCCCAGGCAAAATTCACTAATTAAAAAAAACCTGAAAACTTTCTTTTGTGTTTGCTGTAAATAAAAATGAAATGATATTGTCAAATCCAGAAGGATTAAAACAACATAGCTGTTATAATGGTAATATGTACATTTTTAATACAACCACTGTTAATAAAGTTATGCAGCATTTTACAATACAAAACCACAGGAGTTAAATGCTCAAGAGTGATCAATGCTTTGTGTATTTCCCAGGATAAACTGCTTCAACGCTCTGAGCACACAGTGTCCATTTGGAGGATATAAAATGTCTGGCAACGGACGTGAAATGTGAGTATGGCTTGGTCGTCTGCCCGCTGAATATACACAAATTAACCACATTATTACTAATACTGACTTTGTTTTGAAAACTTACTTTCCAAATTGCTTAACGTCACATAAATCTTTATCTAAGAGGATATTGCAATTTTTCTGCTCTGAGGGTGTCCGGCAGTGTCTACGCTACATTTCAGTGTTGCTGTCAATGTGATGAGTTTAAACATTCTTACCATTTCCTGTTGTCTGGTTTCAGGGGAGAGAACAGCTTGAAGGAATACACAGAGGTCAAGACCATCACGATGAAGATGGTCGCCAAGAACTCTTAAGACAGCCACATATTTTGTTTTGGGAGGAGGTAGCAACACCCTTGTCATCGACCCACCTCTTGTTGGTCCGTCCACGGAGGCAACAACACATTAACCTTCAAAACTGATTGTTTCCATGGTAACTACAGGCTGTGCCCTCTCAAATCCCTCCATCAGCACTGCCTTGCTCACCATGGACAGTCAGCCAATCCCTGCCCAGCTATCTCCGCCCGCCATGAATTTGTGGACTGTCTCCAGTCTAACTGACAACCTCTGAACAACCCCTATACTGTATACCTCCTCCACTAACTACACTAAAGCACTCACAGAGGCGATGGGGGAGGCTGTTCTGACTGCAAACCCCAATAACAAGCCCCCTCCCAGCCGCTACACCCTGATCCTCTCCCCCTCCACCCCCAAATGCTGGATGCTCATAGACTCAGTCGCCGCACTTGCAAACAACCCTTAACTAGCAACTTGTCATGTGTTGGGAGGCAGTTTTTTCTTTGTACTGTGCGGTAGGATCATCAAAAACCTCATGTGTCTAGTTTTGGTTTTTTATGTAAGCATGTCAGCTCATTCAAGACCACTGATGTTTTCAGCCTCAGATATGTATGGATGAAATGTTAATTTTTCTATTTCTAATTGTCTTTGTTTATATTTTAGCTCATATGACTTAACACTGTATGTCAACCTTTGACTGATGTAAACATGAAAAGTTTTAACCTCTTAAAAGCATTTTATTCTCACCTGCTAAAAGAGGAATAGATATATTTTAAACATTGTGTAACTGATCTTCATTGATGTCCATCTATGTTTATGTTTATACAATTGTATGCTATAAAATTATAAATTGACCATAGATTTTCTTTCAGTAAAAACATTTTTTTCTGGAAAACATTTTTTTTTCTTCCTGAGTGTTTATTACATTATTACAACTCAGCTATTACATTATCTCACTCATTCACTTCTCATTTGAAAATAAATGTGCACAAGAACATATATTTTAAAATACAGGAACATGATTAGTAAATTGTAATTTGAGCACACACACATACACACACAGACACACACACACAGAAAATAGAATTAATTAGAAAAGTGGTTATAAATGTCCAGACACTTATCCACTGATACCATTGCAGAAACGTTAGTAAAAGTATCAGCGCCACCTACTGGGCAGGTAGACCCATGACTGGTACAAAGTGACTTCCACAGTAGTGACAGTAGTAGTAGTAGTAGTAGGAAAAGCATCAGTGTACTTTAAATAATGAAAGTGACGATGACTGAGCTCTTATTTAGCTGCTTCAGTTTCATGACCAGTTATTGTTAAAGGTATTTGCAACACCTGTGCCACATAAATTACCACGTCAAAACGGTAGAAATAAACTAATTAAGCAGTCAGTGACAAATTATTTTAAAGTTAAACATGAAGCATATAGGACACATTTAGAAACATGGACTTTTTTATGTAGATTGGTTTATTCTTCCCTATGGCACTTTCGTCTGACTAAGCACTTCCTCTCACGCCGCTTGGATTCCCCCTGACTCAGTAGTTTTGCTTCTGTATCTCAGTTGTAAGTCATCTGTCAAGTGACTAAATGTAAATGTAGATGGTGAAACATAACTGATGAGTAGGAGGGACGAGCAAGGCCATGACAACTTAACATAACATTTACATGCATGACGCAAAATTTAGTTGCTTAACTGTGCCCATGTGTAAATTTAGACAATAGCTACTGCAGAAAGCAAAAAATAAAGTGGGGGAAGATGAATACAGTATATTTATGTGACATGAATGTATAGCTTGAAGGATAAAACAAAAACGCAAATATTTTGACCTCCAAAAACTAAATATAAAATATTATAAAGACTGAACAATAAGAAATGATGGCGTGAACATGAGCCAACAAAATACCACAATACCCCAAACCTAAAGCAGTTAAATGAAATTCAGTCATAATTATTATTATTTTTATGTAAACCTGTCAAAATTTAATCTGTAAACAGGTCTGTTGGAAAAAAAAAAAGCTGATTTGATTTAAACTGCAGTGGGAACATTGTCAAAGACAGAATGTAAGATTATTATTTTTATTTTATTATAATTATTGTCGAATAGTCATTTTTCTTCTGTTTGTTAAATGAATTGATCTTTCAGCACGTCAGCACTGACTGATAGAGCCTGTTCTCCACACATCGTTTGTGCCAAAAGGTTATTATGACCCACAGTGACGTATTGTAGTCAGGCACCACTGGCAGCTATTGTAATCATAACACAAGCAAAGGAGAAAGTCAGGTCACATAGCTACAGGAGACCAATGTCCTGTTTGAAATGTGTGTTTTAACATGATCAATATCCTGTAATGTTGAGCAAACTAATTTTAACCTTTTTCCTGAATATGACCATGTAGTTTTTGTGCCTCAACGTAACCATGTGACAGTTTCTTAATAGTTGGGTGTGTGTGATTATTTCCATGACGAGGAAGGTCTGATACATCGCTGTGTGTAAAACTTTAAGTTGCATGTAAGGACAATTATAGATTAGGGGACTACCTTCCATGACTGTTGACTATCGTTACATGAATCCTCTGCCCTCTGTGATATATTGAAGGAGAGAGGTGAGGACATGGTCTCATGGAGAGTCTGGTTGGTCTCCTTGTTAGAGATGAACTGGGGCCTTTCTTTAGTAATCAGCTTTTAAATTATTGGGGAATGTTTTCCCACAATTCCCTTCCCAGTTGGTATCTGCAGCCTTTCTAAAGAGAAGATGAAAAAGTGGTCTCCTTATTGCAGCACTCTGTTAACACAACAGGTATTGTCAGTGCAGACACAGTGTATGGACACACACACTCTCAAGTAAAAAGTCCAAGAACCGATATACAATAATAGCAATAAATACCATACTGGGTTTTGTATTAACAGTAAATAAGGAATCACATGTCATACAAAAAATAAAATTAACATAAGATATATTTTTTGTTCATTTAAATATACTTACCTACTGATTTAAGTGTGTGTCTGAAATCATTTGTGAGTCTTGTTTGGGATTTCCCAAAAAAGAAATATTGTCTGTAAATTGGGTCTGAGAAAAATATGCCCAATCATCACTGCAAAGTCTTTACAAAGCCTTATTTTCTTCGTATGTACAAGCATAACCCCACATTTAAGGACATGAGCTTGGAAACAGACCACACACTGACAGGGACATTCACCCTTTGTCCAGATGGACCCTTATCCTTCAAAAGCCATGTTTATAGCTTCAGTTAATATTCCAGCAAGATAACACAGTTTTTCCAATTAGCTGTTCTTTCATAATATTTTCTCACATGAGTTAACCAACCAAACAGAGATGTCTCACTGTGTCTGGTTGATAATCTGTCATGTGTGTTGTCTAGCCCTTTTTATTTGTCACTAAAGGGGTATTTCTGTTTCTGAGACATTTTAGCAGTGTGTGTGTGTGTGTGTGTGTGTGTTGGCAGGAGAGATCAGATTTTTCTCACTAAATGTTGTGCAAGCGTCTCTGTACATGCTTGTCATTCCAGTATAGTGTGAGTCAGGACTTACTGAGCGAACAGATCTGGAGAACAGAGACTCCTCCACCCAGTGATGCTGTGAGGGGCTCATATCTGCATAAGACTGAAGATGATGGGACAGTTTAACATTACAAAAAGATAACATTTTTCTACATCAGGGAGACCTTGTGCGTCACTGTGTGTTATTACAGCATTTAGAAATAGTAGATTTTACATTCAGAGAATCAGAGATTAAGAACTGTTACATCCAAAAAGAGCACAGAGTTCAGCCAAGCCAGTTTTTTTTTGAGTTTCCACTATGACAGACATCAACGATCCTGTGTTCTTCAAGAGGTGGAGGGTAAAGACCTAATGGACAGGAGGTTCAGCCAGGTGTTACCAGCTCAGCATCAGCTCTGCTCCTCTCTTTGCCCAAGTAACAATATGACTGCAGATCTGATGATACAGCCACAAATTTTATCATCAGTCTTAGGCCTGAAGTGCTCTGATACACATATGAACATCCCTGTACACAAACATGGTGTTTGTTGCCTATTGTCAGTTACACAGCTCATGAACAATATCAAAGCAGCACTCGGGTGAAATGGGTTTTCTTTGACCCATTAAGAAACTAGGATCAGTTTAACAAGGTTTATTGAACAATTTATAACATAGAGATTTGTGTGGCTCATCAGAAGACAAATAACATCGTATAACATCATAACGTCTTCACGAACAGAAAAGCAGACAGATCCAAATCCATCATGATTCAAAATTTAGGTCCAAGAAACAGAACTGAGGTCCAGAGCAGGCAGAAAGAGATACGGGGAAGACAGGTCCAGTGTTGACAGAAACGCGTCACAGCCAAAACTGACTCCCTCAACATGTGTACAACTTTATCTTAAAATGGTTGTACTGTGTTTTGGAATGAAACCAGACCTTCAGATATAACTGTGGCAGACAGAGTAAAGAGTCAAGTGTTTTTTGGAAACGGGAGTCAAACTCCAACAAAAAACAGACGATTCTAATCACCTTTCATGTACTTCATCAGCGTCCTGCTTTGTTATTAGTCAGATTTAAACCTGCTTATTCTGAAGAAGATAATAGAGAAGCTCATTCAATGTTTTAATCTCATTGTGCTAATACAGTGGCCCTATTAGAGCTCTAGTAAACCAAAAGTGTCAACTAATATGGCTGCTATGCATTAAAAATACACAGGATACAGTAAAAACCTTTGAAAATAAAAGAATAGTGATGTCCTGTCATGAGTACATTGATGTGATTAATAGATCACCATCACCTTAATTTTAATTGATCACATAAAGCATATTTTGCATTAAGAAGTGCTATCCTTAAAGACTGGTCAAGCCGTTATGGGATAGATAATGTATCAGATGATTAAAGAGGTGTCTTGGAATTACTCCAAGGTTAAGTGGTAATCCCATATCCATCAACACTTGAATCCCAATACAAATGACCTGGACTACGTATTTATTAGAAGGAGCACTTATGGAGCTTGATAAGTATCATTCACAGCCATTACCCTATGGTCAGAAAGAAGATATATGGGGGCCATTTGAATGCTAAACTCTTCATCTGCTCAATAGTCTCAAAGGTTCAATTTTGCAGCATAGTTTCTTAGATTCAACTTTCTTATGAAGAGAATTAGTGAAGTGATCTATTGGCTTTCCATCGTGTGCCAAATTCGTTCTGGGATTAATGAAAGGCCTCATTTGTACCTTAAGGACTTGAGATGATGAGATAGGGTGACATAGTGGCTTTGAATGTCATCGTAAAATTTGTGTTTGACATGTCCATGGAGAAACTTGAGTAGTGCTCTCTTCAGTACAATGAAGGCCAAGAGGTAGATGATGACACCTGCAGTATATGACTAACACAAAGGGAACTTTCACTACTTCCCTACCCAAGCAGCTGGGAGGGGTGTCAGTTTGTTCACAAAGAAAATCCAAAAATAACTGCAAGTCTGTGTCCAGAATGATGTCAGCAAAATGATTACAATGCTCATAGTTGCTAATGATGTCGAAATAGTTTCCATCTGTCTGTGCAGTTCCATATGAGTCAAAGTAGGATGTATGAATGTAAGGTTAGCTGCTCATCTTTTCTCTGTCTCTCTCTCTGCAATGTTTTAGGTTACAGTCTGCAAATCACAGCGTACATATTTTCTGGGCACGCTGTATACCTACAGGTAGTTAAATTTAAAGGAGTAAAGACAAAATATATCATAGTTTTGTTAGATATTTCTTGGCCTTTGTGTCATTGCACAATAAGGACACGGAAAGCAAAAATAAAACACAGAGAAAGAAAAGAAATCATAATGTATACTGCATGTACTACAAGTGTAGACTTGGGGTACTTGGTTTCTAGGTGGAGCACTGTCCAGTGAGGGACAAAAATATTTGGCCTGTAGGATACAAAAGCTGATTTATCTTATCTTGGATATGGATTATTTTATATAATCAAGTAAAAAAGCTAAGATGCAGAGATACCGGCAGAGAGGGTTAAGTCTTTTCACAATAGCTTTGTCAGGAAAATTAGCTAAAGTACACGTGGCAGTAGTCTTCATCAGTGGGGTCGCCCATGTTATCACAAAGATACATTACTGTTCTATTATGCAATATTGTTATTATCATCATTATACAAACCTTTTTCTACCTATAAAGGTAAATCATTGCTATAAAGGTTTCAGCCTATATTTCTTAGCAACATACAGCAGGGAGTGCGACAGGTACTACGTGATTACACTGTTCTCACACTCTCTCTTTCAGACATGGACACTTAAACACAAAGTAAATAATAAAAAGTATCGGTATTGTATTAGTGTTACCAATTTTAAAATAAATTAGGCTTTTCAGCATTTTCATAGATTTATCCAAAATATCATCATAAAAAAAAAGAATATTACATCCAAAACTTCAAATATGCTTTACAAATACTTTCTCCACTAGCTTCATTATTCTGGAAAACAGTCCACAACATCTGCAGCAACATCATAAAAACTGCAGAAAAAAAAATGTTTATGGCAGTTTTCAAACAACCCAGAAAAAGCTGTGTCTAATTCTGGAAGTAAAAAGAAATAAATCTTTCCCCCAGACCTAAAGAATAACTCTGCAAACCAAAGTATACAAACACAAAACTCCTGAGGAAACTTCAGAATGTTTACAACAAATTAGTGCTGCAAACATAATGTTGCAACAGGCAACATGTAGGAGCTGATCTCCAGTGGAGCTTTTACTGCACGACACAGAGCTATTTGTTTTTATCGATAATGCAGCACTGCTGAACAGAATAATAGAAACCACTTAGCTGATGCTTGTCTAAAAAACACCATTCTGTTAATTTATCTCTGTTCCTGAAAGGACGAAAGGTAGACCAGCGTTTCTAATTCACGATTTGTTGGGTTTTGCTTGTAGTTTAAGTTCATTGTCCAACAGCAGTGCTGGTGTTAAATAAAGTTAAGTACAAAAGCGTATATTACTGTTTTCATTTAATTTGCATCTCCCTTTGCAGACAGGACAACACAGCAACAAGCTGTGAATGATCAAAATGAAATAAGGGAAGTCCAGTTTGCAAAGCAGACATCCATAATCATTAGCAGCTTATCCTTGATAGATTGGAGACACATGGCGTGGTAGACAGTTAGTAAAAACCAATAACAATCTAATAAGATGCATTTTGCAGCCTGGGCAGGTTGATGCCTCTAAATGTCAGCTTGGAAAATAATTCTTCAAATTGGTGTGGATGTCTGATGATTATTAATGAAGCAAAGATAAGAGATGCACCCAAAAAAAAACAACTTTTGTCCATTAAGATGATGATGGTGACAGACATGCCGTCCACAAACATGGGGACTACAGTGCACAGGAAGAAATAAATTAATCCTGCACTCTGTAGACCATGTGTACTCACTTTGGCTCATTAATGACTTTCATAAGGTAAAATTCATACAGCAAACACAGCTAAAAAAAGATGTTTTCACACAACACTGATTTTGATGATATGTCCGTTTAATGACATATAACACTGGGACACAGATGCAGGAAGTCATTAAATTGCTTGTTATCAAGTCTCTGCAGGGTCTCAAATTAGTCTATAAAAACTGCTAGGGCACTCTTATTACTCCTTCCCCTCCACCTCTAATGCTGCAGTGCATTTTGTACAATGTGCATGTACTTAATCATAACTTGTTTGCACGGCATCTGAGGCTTTTTATGGGATGTGATTCAGATAAGGACATGCCCAAATTACAGTATATTGCGCCTGCAGGTCGCCAGGATCCAAACATTAGCTCTCTGCCAGAATAAACTGCTCGAAGGCTCTTATTGTTTGATATTGCATTTTCCAAACAAATTTGCATTTAATCAAATTTCCCAAACTGACTGACACACAGCCAACCTGGGGCCTTTGGGCCATCTGGAACCATCTGTAATGCAGATTTGGTACTTGGAGTATCAGTGTACTTCAAATGCAATACAGGTGCAATATTTCAGAGTGAATTCTGCTTAAGTGGCAACAAAAAATAGAAATTGGTAAAGTGAGGCCATAATGGTGAGACTTTTTTATGCTCTGTAATAAGACTTTCCAGTTCATAAGTATCAATGTAACACACTCAGGGGAGGGAAAGGTGTGATGCAAGAATAAGCACACTGGCACAGCTGTCAAGAACTTAATAGAAATCCCTTCCCTTCTTAGACACATTTGGATTCACTGAGATTTCTCTTCTCTTACGGCCATAAATCCTGAATTGTCAAAAGTGTCAAAAATCTTATTCCATCACAAATCTTTTATCTATTTAGGTTTAATAGCAGTGCTGAGTCATCACATAGTAGGGCAGTTTAGCAACTACAATAAAAAACGATGCTGCTAAATGAACACAATGCAAAGATTTAATATTTTATATGTGATTTATCTCCATGATGTTTGACATTTTATAGTAGAAAACACTAATGCTGCACACACTGCTTCCACAATATTGAGATTTAAATATTCAAATGATCATCCTTCTATTCAGAAGAATGTAACTATATGACCATTCGATGGACACAAAACCATTTTTCATGTAATAGATTAGCCGGTGTTGATTTTTCATTACAGATGATGAAAACCTTGTGTTAATGGAGCACATGAATTAGTTTATTCATCCCACCATTTGTCTCAGTTTTATCCATTTACAAGAGTGTGTTCCATCATCTTACTGGATGTTCCATTTAATAAAGCTGTTATCTTTAACCCCAAATTGACAGCTATTACTCCATTATGATAAATCACAGCTCATGACCAGATATTCCAAAGGAAGCAACATCCTGTTCACGCAAGCCATTTGGATGGAGCACCTACGCTTTTAAGGGAAAGCAAAGGGAAAGATAATAAGGAAAGTCTTTAAGCCAATCTGGGTCTCTGCCAGCCTGCCTCTAACCTTTGCTCTTTTGGTTTGGGAGTTAGCTAGTTTCCTTTTTCCTCTGACATCACTCTCCAGGTTCCACACAATGATAACATGGCCCCGATTGCATGACATTACCGCTTCCTTGAATGCACATGGGAGAACCGTGTTAAAAATCCCTCACGAATACAGACTAACTGCAGTTTCCAGTGAGCACAAGCTGCACAGCTGGTGTCCATGGGAGAGACAGAGCGGATACACAAATTCCAGACTGTTATGAGGCAGGGAAATACACTTCCTTGGGCAAGCTTAGTCTTAGAGTATACTACCCTGTGGTGTGTGTCTTTACTTTTGCAGTATTATGTGGCAAATGTACTCCCTCTTACAACCACAGACAAGCAAATCAGACCATCAAACGTGCATGATGTTGTAGCGGAATATGTATTTACATAGTGTATATGCATACAATACAATGCATAAATATACAGTATATCAGCTTAACATTAGACCAGATGACTCCCACAGTGTTAATTAGACTGCATTTAGATTCCCTAAATAGATATATTGAAACAACAATTTTTCATTATACTACATTTGCAAGTACATTGACCTAACTACCAACATATTTGACTCATTCCTTGCCAACTTTGAGAACTGAATCCTCTGTTAACTTAGTAAACTATAGCTTTACGTCGCAATAAACCTTACAGTGTGTTTAAACCCCTGTGTTTAATATGTTCAGACCCCCAGGAAGTCTGGTTCTGAAATTTAAAGTAAATTGATGCTAAGTGTAAGTGTTTTTCTCTTCATGTCTTAGATCTTAATTTGTTGTTGCAGCTTATTTCAGAAATATGAGCCAAATACTAAAGTAAATACAAAGAGAGCCATACAAAGAGGCAAGAAAAATGCACCTTGTGGAAGTTTTTTTTTTTTTTTTTTTTTTGCCTTTGGTAATGCAACCCAGATGTGCCCGGGACCATGGAAACAGGTGATGATAGCATTACACTGGAATTACAAACAGATGGAGAGGGTCTTGAACCTATTCTTGTGTCATTGTCGGGGTCATAAATAAAGATTTTTTTCTCTAATGAAATTATTTCTGTGTAAATAACAGTACAGTAACTTTAGGTGTTGTGTAAACAAGACAAGACCTCTCTCATGGGTCAATCCTTTTTAATAAGAATTTTAAAAATTAACATTTTTATTGTGACCAAAAGTGAGATTGTGTCTACTTGAAATGTAGCTGCTGGCAGGGGGAGCCAATGCTCAGGGACAACACTGAGCATTAGCTCAGCTGAGGTCCATAAGACTTGTGTGACACCATGGTTTGATGTATCGGTATGATTTGTGTGTGGTTATCAGGTGATGTCTGCAAATAGGTGTTCTTGTCTTGCTCTTTCGCCAAATCAAACTTTCCAGTTTCTACAGCAGAGAGGCTCTGCTTGTTTCCTTGCCTCAGTAAGTGTAGAGGACACAGGTCTGCTTCATATCAGGTGAATATATCACTTAGAGAGAGGAATGTCTCCAGTAATCAGCCTTGATGAAGCGGCTTGTGGAACTGTCCTCGGAGACAGTGGAAAGCCACTGTATGTGTTGGACTGGCCTCAGAGCGGGAGAGGACACTGTGCAGGCCCGCGGTGAATGTCAGGTCTGACCACCCCTGAGAGATGGTTATTTAATGAGCAATTACATCTTGCAGCATTGAGAAAAGCAATGAACCCCACACCCCAAAAAAGCTGGCTAGAGCATTCATTGTGTGACCTCATCTGAAGAAATTTTCATGTTAAGTGTGAGCGCTCAAAACCGATTACACATCTGCAGTTAGAAAAAAAAAGACCAAATGCAGCTAAATCAAGACCTGAGTCACTGCAACATGTGTGTTTCAGAAGTTGTAAAGTGTTTTTTATATCAGTTTAGAGAATTGTGAACACACTGACTATAGTGGCTTACAGACAATAGATTTTACATTTGACATTTTCCAGGCTATCCCCGGAGCTACCACAAGAGAGCACAGCTGGCTGACTCTCCCTCTCACTGCTGAGCCTCCCCAGTGTCACACACAGGTGTGAAAGCCAGGCCTTTAGTACAGATTCATGCTGTCACAGCTTCATCCTGTCACCCCAAATGGGGCCTCCCATTCTGCCATTTGGGAGAGTGGACTTTCACAGTAATGGACACTTAAGAAAGCGACACCTTGGCCCAGCATGGGGCCACTTGACAATGTGACAAATAGTGAGCACTTAAATCACTGAATTACAGAGTGAAATGATTTATTGGCCCCTGTAGCAGACAGCATTATCCAGGGAGCACTAAAGATGCTCTCTGTTTTGTAACATGTTTATGCAGCTGTATTGTTTTATTAGAGAAACTGAATTAAGCTGTGATAAGTGAGCTGAAGTACCATGCTCCAGGGTACACTAGAAATGCCACACCTGTCAGTGGTGTGTGGTGGATGGGTTTGGCTGCATGTTGTGTGAAACAGTTAAACTAAATATAAAATTTTTCCTTTGAGATTCATATTCCAGTTTCCTGAATTTACTTTAGTTTGTAAATGCTTGGGATTTCCTTTTTGGTCTCTATCAAAGATTATAACCACAGTCTAGTTGGATCTTACAAGGCCTGTTACACAAATTTATTTTGTTTCCGAGTTTTCCCTCCTCCAGGAGCTGTGGATTAAGTGCTACTACATTAAAAAAAAAAACGACAAAGCTTAGTTGCGGTCTGCTCGAGAGGATCAGCTCATTTCCTTCACCACACAACACAGTATGCTGAGAGCAGAGCTTGTCTTGGAAGATCAATGTCTCCCCCTTTGTTACATCAGTCATGCAGCTTCTGCATTGCACAATGGCACTGGGGTGGTTGGTGGGGTGGTGAGAGGCTCGATTGGAGACCACAGAGGACCACCTGACCACCTACTGGTGCCCAGGGAACACTCACACTCACACACACACACAAACTGTGTCTTTATCTGACAGCGGATTTGTTTGAATGTTTCTTTATTTGTCCTCCCCCTCTGCTATAGAGTTAGTTAACATGCTTTATTCTGCTTTGACATGTGAATCCACATGCACTATAATGTGTAATAGGCTCTTACATGCTCCAACTAACTGGTCCCTGCCCAAAGGTTTATTTGAAACACTAACATTCAGACTTCTTTCTGTGTTTTGTGTAAACAATATGGTGTTATACCTCTTTTTCTCCCATCCTAAAGCTGTCCACCTTTATATTTCTATCCCCCTCATCAGATGTGATGATGTTATGATCTGCAAGTGTTTTGTCTGTTCACAATATTCGTCAGATACAAGGCCTGTGGGTGTAGAGGTTTCATTTTCATTTGTTTACACTTGGGATATTCATGACTCACGTTATCTCTGCAATTGTTTAGAAAAACATTAAAAAAGATTTTTAAGCTAATGTGCAACGTAGAGACTTTTAGACTGGATAAAAAACAAAGCGAATTATAGTGCAGTGTTTTTGTTTTTATGTTATATTAAATTCCCAGCTTCCCACATTTCCACAGCTGCGGCTATATAAACAAAAAGAGGTATTTTCTGTTTATCTGTCTCAAAAATAGTTAACAGGAAAGGAAGAGAGACCAGAGCTTAATGTGCCACTGCACATTCTCATTAAAAAGGGGTTGCTAAGACAAGAGAGAGAAACAAAATAAACAACCATCAGTTGCACCATTTTTCATTCAGAGCAAGAATGCAGAAGCTGCTGGAACGCTGGGATCCAGGGGCCTGTTAGTGATGACACTTCTGATCTATTCTCTCTGCAGCCTTGACAAAGTCCAGCATCAGTGGATTTCTCTCTCTCTCTCTCTCTCACACACACACACACACACTCAGGCCATTTGTTATGTTAAGTACGTGCTAAATGCTACACGCTGATTATCAGGAAAGTGGGTGATTTTCGCTATTTTCTGAAGGAACCAAAGTGTTTTAATAACTATGGTGAGCAACACCTCAGGTTGAGGAATTCTCAGACCTCCTTGAACTTCACAGACATGGTTCAATGTTGATGAGTCCACCGGTGAGTCACTAAATTATAGCAACATGTCATATTTTCTAAACTATAACTATAGTTAATAAAATTATTAACAAGCATTAGCAAATGAAAAAAGCAGTGCATTTAACTGTTTAAAAAATTATTATTTGGACTGGGAGGATCTGAAGCTACATAAATAAGAGTTACTTCTATTTCCTCGGATGTTTAAAGACATTAGTAGTGCATGGGAGTCCAGTGCATGAGGCTGCAGCTAAAACAAGGCTCCCAAAGAACTTTTTTTTCTTCCTTGTTTCAAAGCACATTTATTCAGAATTGCCAGCGTTGCGCTTTCTTCAGGTCTCCAAAAGACTGGTTTTACACTGTCTACACGCATTACTCCCATAGTCTGTTGAAGGCTGATCCTGTCACCCACATCTTTCCTGCAGCCGGGCCACCCAGCCTGGATGTGCCTCCAACATGTCATCCCTCTGTGTGGTCCTTAACAAAAGAGAAACAGAGAGACAGCACAGCAGTGCCAACCAAGAGAGAGATGTTTCAAAATATGACAGTGTCATCTCTGGGAAGGGCGTGCGGAGAAGAGAAAAAGGAAAAAAATTAAAGAAGAAGTGAAGAAAGCAGAGTTGGAGGTGGGTTATTGGTAACATAAGGTGAATATCAACCTTTAAGTGGTTCAAACATTAAGTACATGTATTAGTAGTGCAGTAGTAGTAGTACATTATTACTAGATATGGTCTTACTTGGTCAGTATTGTCATTTTTTCTTTATATCTGATTAAAACATCACATTTTCTTTCAAAACAAAGAAAAGCAAATAAAAATGTACATGCCAATAAATGTAAAAAACACAATGTGTTGTTAAATGCCAAAACCAGTTTATGCAATTGTTATTAATCACATCATATCAATGTAGTATTGTTCAATGCCAAAGGCTAAAAAAACTCAAAGAATAAACAAAGTATATTACAACAGATTTATAATCACAAACTCAAAAACTGAAACTGAAACACAAAATATGTGGTGCTTTGTTGCACACTTTGCAGCTCAGTATTTTTGTAGTGATCCCAGGATGTTTTGTGGTCCTTTGTGTTTGTTTCTGGTTGATTTATGTGTCAGTTGATCATATTAAATAAACTTCACTGCCATGAGGCTCATTTGTCATTTGTAAGATAAAGATCTCCAGGTCATAAGATAGATATCCAATGTCCTGAACGTGTTTTGAGTTAGTGAACCATTTTGGCAGTTGATTGATACCAGCCCACTTCTGTGTTTTACGCAACACTGTATTATATCATGGAAAGATAAGAGTGGTGGAAAGAAATGATCTGCAGGGCATGTTGATTGTCCAGCTCTCCATCTGAGCTCCAGTGTTGAAAAGCTTTTCTCTCATTATTACAACTGAGGTACTGTAAGTCTGTAAAGTATACACATGACACTCATAACTATTGCCAGTCTTCTGTGTCTCATTTGGCTTACTGATATGAAATGAGAGTTTGTTTGCAGCCATAATGTTTCTGTAATTGCAACGTTTCTAATAATTTAAACAACAGAG
>JAUBNQ010000017.1:6920824-6957846 GCA_032353495.1 Ctenopoma kingsleyae | reverse complement strand
CTGGCCAAGGTTCATACAAATCATGCCACATCGCTTCTGTCACGATCCTGCACAGTTAAAAGGACCAAAAACCTCATCAGTGCCAACAATAAGTAAAGTACCACCCTTGGTTCTCACGCTCACTCACCGTCAACATCTGGCATCAGCCTCTGGACCAGAGATCCTGAACACAAACAAAAGCCGGTGTAGAACCACCAACAGCAAACACCTACACAGCCTGCAGTGTATACTCACAATCATATTTCACACAGCAACAACATGCACACTCGCACATGGAGACTGTCAAACGTAAATGTACCTGCCATGTTTGTTTAGCTACCAGTGTTTGACTTAAGTTTCAGCTAATCTGCTGGCAGTTTCAGACGTCTCTGCAGGATCAAAACACATATCAAATTTATTTTCCATTCAGCTAAAGTATTTAAAATATTTTCTATTGTGTGGAACAGAGGGTGAATGTTGAGCTTTGAACTGAATTTGAAACAGCTGTGTGTGTATTAACACACACACACACACACACACACACACACCCTGTCGTGATTATGTAACTGGAACAGATGATAAAAAACACATAAATCTCAGTGGCTCCACCATCTTTCTTTCCAGATATGTGTAATATATGATGCATTAATGTTGTATTTTCAGTGCTTGTCAGTCTCCCACGTCACGGTTTTTGAGGGATGTCACAGTATGTGTAGAGGTGTTCGTTGGTTTGACACAAATTTAGTTCAACAAGAGGGTGTGGAAGGTTAGATTTAACTCAACCAAGCCTCTCAGACAGGACGTGGCGTAGACAGGGACAAACTGCATTCTCTATGACTTACTTTGTCTGAGTTTGCAGTTCTGGGCTCCTTGTTTCCATTTTCTCCCGCATGTAGTGTTAACCTGACCCGTCTGATCTTCCTCTGCGAACAACAAACAAATAAATGAGTTTCTGCACACAAATACACATTTTTTTTACTGTGCCACCGTGATAAAGGATCAAGAATGATTTCAATAAAAAAAAGTCACATAAACTGACAGGTTGACATATTCTCACGCACCTCAACAGTTCAGCACCATGGTTTTATTTATAGACGGTGACAACAATATGCAAACAAAGTTCATGTAAATGTACTGAGACTGTCACAGACACAGCTGTTGCAATATTTACACTAGAGCGGGTCCTTTTTTGCATGATTGTACAGTTTTATGTTAGGATAGTATTTCCAAAACATATTGTGCTTATGTGATACTCCGCTCTTTCTTCGTTCGCAAACAATGGGGGAGTAACATTCAAAGCTGGTTTAATACAAAGGCCTTTTTTTAATCAGACCTGTTAAAATAAACATGACATCCCTGCCTCCTGCACACTCAGCTCCCATTACAGGCAGATGTATGTGAACACATCCTACAACAAACACGAAGGTTTAAAAGATTAGGGAACAGAAACTGTTCCCTGGGCCTGAGAAAATGCATTTCTCTGTACACAGACAAGAACCTACAGAGTGGCTACAGAGTTCAAAACAACTGAGCACAGACAGAAGTGGGAGGAAAAAATGCTCACACTGATCTGTTCTGCAAAAAGCAGAGGAGAAGGGAGAGAGAAAAGAGGGGAGACACAGGGAGAGTTTGAGTCTATGGGACTTCTTACCTCACTGAAAGACTCTGGAGAGTCTTCTGTTGTTGTGGTGGTGGTGGACGCAGTTCGTCCTGAACTGTAGCGAAGCATGTCTCCTCTTCTCTCCACTCCTCGCTTCTATTCCTCTCCCTGTCCCTCTCCAACCCCCTTCCTCCCACCCTTCCTCTCACTCTCCTTCCTGAGTTCTGCTCAGACTCTCAGAGTCGCCATCTGCCCCCAGCCCCAGCCAGGGAAGAGGAGGGAAATTCCAATCTGTCCAGCCTAGTTGTGGTGGTGGTGTTGTGCGTCCACAGGGCCCCGAGGTTCCCTCTCCGTCAGTGAAGTGACCAGGTGCAGTCCAGTTCTACAGTCAGCAAGACGAACACAACTATGTCATTGTTCAATACCGGCCAGACTCCTTCTACATCCACCTGACAGATAGGCCAGTCAGTCACTCAGCAACCTCCCTGCCTGTCGCCGTCTCTCTCTCTGCGTCTCTCTGCATTCCCATCAGACCTGTCGGGCCACATTTCACCTGCCTCCCTGGTCTGCGCCTCCTGCCCTGAGAGCATGACTTTCATAGGGCGGGGTCCTTTTACTCACGCTGGAACAGGTGGAGCACTTCTTATTCTTATCAACCAGAGCCGCCCTGGTTCTCACTGCTCATGGACAGTAACTTCTGTTCTGTTCATGCACATTTAATGAAGTAACAGCTGCTAAATAATACTGTAAAAAATTATTGATTTAACTGTTTCTCAAGACAATAGATCAACATGTTTATCTGTCGTTGTTCTGTTTGTTTTGTCATTTTATCAAAAGGTACACACTGTACTGTAACTTCAAGTACTGTCGTTCATTCATGTTCATTTTATGCAACTACTTCTAACACAGTACAGAAGAAAATGAGCTCTACCAACTTACATACATGAATCAATAATAACTGATTATTAACTGATACTGCAGGGATATTCTGCACACGTAGTACTTTAGAAATTTAGCTGTCACTTATTTTATTCAAGTACAATAAAAAAAATGCAGCACTTTGTTGCATTAGAACTGTTTTACACTGTTACATGTACTTTACTACAGTACTGCTTCCAGCACTGCCTCTGTGAGAGCGACACAGTCGAATAAAGCCTGAAACAGGTTGATACTAAAGGTAAAGGAGCTGACATCATGTACTAGTTGCTATAGTCAGTAAATTATTGATCCTGTCGATAGTGGATTGCAGATAGTGGAGACAACACAGCAAACATTATTTTTTAATGTTATTGCCACCTTCTGCCTCGCAACAACAACCTTCACACGGTTTTACACAATGACTTTGTGCGTCATGAGTTTATACTTACATCATCACGGGTTTATACTTACTCATCCTGTCAAGACGGGAGAACCATCACGACAGGCAGATCACATTCCTCTGTCACTCCCTTTTTAACAGAACCTCTACACACTCACAGAGTCACACATGAAAGGAGAGTTATGTTTAAATATGTCAAAGTACAGCAAGAAAAATTCTCAGGTCCCTATAAGAGGGGTTTCTACAGGGTTGTGTGGTTAATTAGTTACCAAACATCAAACAAATGCGGGTCCTTTACTCCTGCAGTCAGTGAGTCAGTCACTGTGCCATGTGGAAATCCTCTGCCATAAACAAATGATCTTCTCTTCCTGTGGTCACTGTGCTGCCACGGTTATTGTGATCAGATCTTGATTCAGCATCAGATTAACTCCACAGGGTCAATCTCACAACAACAACAACAACAACAACAACCTGATTTACATATGACTGAACAAGAACAAAATGTTACACACACACACACATACACACACATGTACAGTTTGCTAACCAACAAGCAGATAAGCAGTATTGGTGGAATATAGCCAAGTACTTTCACTCAGAGACTGTACTTAAGTACTTCACTTTCATAGCACTTCACAGGTTCAAAATTTACATACGAAAACACGTAGAGAGCTTGTGAAATTAAAGTGCCCACAGATCTCATTGCAGCCTGTACGAATTGTTGATTGGTCACTTGATCGAGCGTTACCATTGAGAAAACTGAGTTTTGGTATTTTTAAGCCTTTTTCATGCAAAAATAACTTCCAGCTTTTTGCATGTACAAATGTGTTTTTTCTTCTTGTCTTAAATGACACTTAAAATCATACCACAACAGTAAAATGTTAGTGTATCAGTACCACAGCACTTACAGGGGACTGTGCATTTTGCTAACAATGCTCACATGCCTGCTTGACTACTTCTAATTGAGTATTTAGTGTGGTATTGATATGTTTACTGAGGATATTGGTATAGTAGTCTAAATACTGTTACTGGGGCTTCCACGTAAAGACAGAACCTGGAGTTATGTACAGTACATGTACATTTTCTTGGCACTGTGTCCTTTTTACCTGGATCAATGAAAAACTAAAACAATGCTATAGAGACAATATTAGAATATTTCCAATGGAAAGTCTCAAAACCAACACAACAGCTTTACAGGCAACATCCTTTGTAAATCTTTGGTTCAGTGATTTTAGTGATCTTAATCCGAAACGGGACAGCACATACTGCGGACTGAGGATAAATCATTTTATTCCATTGTTTGGTATCTCTTTTATAGCTCAGAAACATAATGACTCATATTGTGATTGTTATGATGCAATAAAATAGTCATAAAAACACTCTGATCAAAAACTAATCTGATGTCTTATTTGATTTTAATTCAATAATACATACACAACATATGGTGAGCTTATAAAAAAAAATCATGCTTTTATTTTACTCTAAAAGTGCCCAATGGGGTATAAAATCTCAATTATTATTATTATAAAAATGAAGTATTTTACTCTTCAGTTGAGTATGTCAGCTTGTACTTCAGTAAAGGATCTGAATACTTCCTCCACCAGTGACAGTGACTCCAAACACACAAGCCCTGAAAGCAGGTTTGTCCTGCTGTGGAGAGACATTCTTTGCTTGAGGCATCACCCGGATGTTTGCCTTGAGGTTTCTATGCAAAACCTTGGTAATATTGTTAGTATTAGTAACAAAAACACGGAAAATAAATTGTGGGCGTTGGTCTAAAAATAAGCATAAGGATGTGGCTAATGAATACAGAGCAGATCACTGCATATGCTAGTTGTCTAGAGGTCAGACTGAGTGATATAAAACAGCCCCATTCCCACTTAAGAACACATTAACTGTTCACCGGTTCATTATTAATACTCGTGCTCATGCTCTTTCTAAAAATAACTGTATTTTTCTGTAATAACTGTAAGTTTATCTGTCCAAAGAATATTCAAATCTCAGTTTATATATGTTTTAATTTCTGATCTTACGTCACATTTTAGTTTAAGTAACCAGAGAACCACAACTGTGCACCTTGGTGTCTTTACAATGACTGCAGCTAGGGGGCAGCATATCACCGTGACATTATCACAAGCTGCTTTATGTGCTTTCTGTCCCCCTGTACTGAACCACCAAGTTGTTTCTAGATCACTGTGAGACTTGTAAAACTTGAATTTGTTCAGAAGACTGAAACCTAGAGCTCCGTGCGAAAACAAGCAGCTGTAATTCTACTCCCTCACATCAGAAAACACTCACAGTTCTCTTGATCACAACTTTATTTCCCACCAGTCACTCAAGCACATATCAGGAATCCCAAGAATGATCACATTGTTAAACAACACAACTTGTTGGTCTGCAGGCCACATTAGTTTACTACTTGGTTTGACACAGAAGAGAGATGGAGGGAAGTCAGAGATAATACAGGGGCACTTTCTTTCTTCCACACAGAAGAGCAACAAATAAAAGTTGATGCTCCGCCAACAATGATCACCCGGTCTGAATGAGAAAACCGTGTCTGCTCACATCCTTCTACTGCTGCAGAACGTTTCCTGGCTGGGACGTCTACAGCCTCCATGTCTTATCCATTTAAAACATTAAAACAAAGTTGATTTTTTACATTAATCAGCATATAAACACTCTTTAAAAACAGATCTTTACAAAGTAATGCACTCACTTTTCACTGTGTGCTCCTGATCTGCACCAGGGTTGCCTTTTCTACCCCAGGGACTGAAGGGGGTCAGACCTCTGGGTCCAGAGGTGATCAGACCCAAACACAGGATGCATATGCTTCATATGTTCCAGCAGGAAAAATACTGACCTGCTGAGCATGAAGTTAAAGACAAAGAGCTGCTGTTGACACAGCTGCATTGAGCCAAAGAGATGTTATCTATAAAGTCAGTGATTAGATCATCTCAGTCAAAACTTGAGGTAATTAAGTACATTTACTGGAGGAGTGTATGACTCTGAGGTAGCTGCACTTTATTATTCCACTTATCTGATTGACAGCTCTTCACCATTTACATCATTCCCTTTTTTTTAATAAAAACTAATACAATCCACCACTATAGTGCAATAACATTAATATTTTCATTAGTTTATTAATTTTCTAGAATAAGGAGCCATTATTCAGTGGTGTAGTTGTTCGCACTGTCACCTCACAGCTAGACGGACCTGGGTTCAAAGCCACCAGCACAGAATTCTGTGTGGAGTTTGCATGTTGTGTATGTTTATCTCTATATGTCAGCGTTGTGATGGACTGGCGACGTGTCCATGGTGCACCCTGCCCCCTGGCCCAATGACAGCTTGGATTGGCTCCTGCACCCATGAGACCCTTAACGTGAAAAGCAGTTAGGATGATGGATGGATGGCTGCAGGTGCCATATTTCTTGATTCTGAAGCAGTAATCTTAAATCTTCTTTCAAAACATTCTTGAAACCAGCTGTTTGAAAGAGTTTAAAATACACCTGGCTAGATGAAATAAATCTGGCTAATGAACCTTACAATATATTTATAACAAACTTGTAAAACACGTACATCTATGACAATTCTGAGACAACAAACTTGTTCTAAAACTAATCACTAGTCACTGTGGAACTTACACATGTATAATGTGGAAATATTAAACCTCACATACACATCAAGTAGGAGAACCTGACGGTAAGTATTTTAACCAGGTATTTACCGTGTCAAGGATGAATTATTATTCAAAGCAGAATATTTGTTATGTCTGGATGGGTCTTTAAATGTTAAACATCAGTTGTGATGATTTACTTATCAAGAAAAAAAAAAGAGTAAATGGAAGTCAGTTTATTTTAGTCTCAGCAGGATTTAATAACATAGAAATGTGTACAAATGTGAGAGGTAGTGGCAGGGGTTTGTCTCAGTCCACTTTCTCCCTCCACAGGCGTCGGAGTCGGGCACATTCAGCACAGTGCAAATCATCACAGTGCAGCAAAACATCGATTGTCAGTTTATCTTGTCTGGAGAAATTCAGATATTCAACTTAAAGGAAAATTTAGAAGGCTGTTTTTTATGCTTTTAAACAACCTGTAAGGCTTTCTGTACACTGTGGCACAATCCACAAGCACGAGGATGAACAAAAACAAATGTAACAGAAGCTAAAAGAAAGTGTTTCCAGTATCAAAATGTCTTCAGTGATAAGACATTTTTGATATGTGTGGTCTTGTGCTGTAACTGTTAAAAGTCTGACTCCTAATCAATGTTCATTAAAAATTAAGTTATGCGTCACCACATGATCACATGAAGCAGACTTTTGCAGTAGGAGTCACCTCTGTGGTCATCAAATCAAATGATAGAAAATTGTATAAAAATGCATGTGTAGTCCCTCAATTATTGTTCCCTCAAAAACACCACTGAGGCAGAATTTTGTATGTTCAAATGTGAATAAATAAAAAAAAATCCTGGCACTCCTCACTTCATATATTTGGATTTGATCTTCATTCATTAAAAAACAAAAATAATTAAGTGAAAGATATAAAAATGTATATTCAGATACTGTATGTGAATTTAACATATTTGATAGGCATAAAAAAAATACAGGTTAATAACTTCATATTTATCACAAAGGCAGTACTGGTTGCATTGTTTTACAGTGCATTAAAAGAGTATGTTCAAGTTGACTAAAACTAGATTAATAATCAACATACAAGAAGAATACAACTGTCCACTCAGAAAAGAGCTCACAACGGACAAGTAAGAGTTAATGGGAACAGAAAATTGCCAAATTAAATAGTATATACACATTTAATTTCTACGGGACACAATGAAAGAAAAGGAAGATTTAATCCACTAATTTCAAAGCTGCTCAGATAATAATACTGAGTGAATTTATGGACGTTGAGTTTTCACCGAGAATAAGTATCCAGGACAATTATGTGAACTCTGCTGAAGTGTTGACTTTCACCAAAAATATTTTGAAAGACCTCACTTAGCTGGAGAATATTCACACAGATGTTCTAGTTTAACATCTACAGTTGTTCTACAGTCATTTGGTCCAACAGTGATGCTTCATTCACAACCTCAGTCTGCTTACAAAGTGAAGGTGGACAAAATGTTGTCCTGACTCGAGGAGCGCTTGTACCCTGATGATGAGCTGAAGTACGTCTCCCCATCGGTGCTAACGTCGTCATCGTCGTCGTCTATATTGTTGAGCAGTGGAGCGGAGGTGCTCTTACGTCTGGATGAGACAGAATTATATTGAAACCAGGACACTGAGATTGTGTATGTATTTTTTTTTTTTTTTTAGCCTTTCTTTTTAAAGCATCTGTCAGCCTGTTAGAAATGCTTTATGTGTTCACCTCATCTCGCTTCGCAGCGCTTTGAGCTGGCTCTGGAGCTGCTCGTTGGCCTCCTGTTGCTCATCCAGGTCTCTCTGCAGCTTCTTCTTGCTGTGCTCCAGTCGGTCGATCTCCTCCTCAGCCTCATCCATCTGTCTCTTCAGGGCCTTCAGACGCAGATTCAACTACAAGAAAGAAGCAATATGAATTAAATGTAGAAAGGCTCAAGATCAACAACTGCTTACAGTATGTGGCAAACGGACAGATATTGAACTGAATGTATTACGTACCTGATCCTTTTGATCTTGCATTGAGTGTTGTTCTTCTTCAATCTGCATCATCATCTCTTTTACCTTTCTTTCTAGCCGGCGGTTTGCCAGCTGCAGGTTGGCACGTTCCCTGAAACACATGCAGTGTGATGCATCAGACTTAAATAAATCTTAAACTGGAAAAAAAAAAAGTTATCCAGAGTGAGATGTTTCCACTTAAGAGACCATGTATTATCTTTATAATTTTAATCTACACTCTCACATTGTTCTTTACGAAGGTTTCTCTTGCGGACTAGACCACCATAATATATATATTAGTTATATAAATATAACTTTCATATAAAACCCAAAAGTCAGCACCAAGCTGTAATGCCCCAAAACTAATAAACTTATGTACTTAACAGTCAAACCTCTTCAAAGTTTTCCTTTTCCATCACCTTTATCACAGAACATCTCTTATTCCAGTGGGAGCCTTCATCTCACCTTTCCTCCACCTCTAGCCTCTCCTCCAGCTCCTGTATGCGACTCTCCAGCTGGACTACAAGCCCCTCTTTGTTGGACTTCTGGGAGCCTTCTATGTGATCCAGTTTGCTCTTCAGCTCTTTAGTCTAGTGAGGTCACAGAGAGAGAGTGAGTAAGGTGCTTAACAGGACAAATGTTTATTTAAATCATAATCATATCCATGTATAAAACACGTGATGATGTGAGAATGGATACAAATGAAAATGATGAAAGACGTGAATGAAACCAGTTTGTGCTTTGAGCTTGTGGAGTAACACTGTGTGTAGCTTTTTTCCTCCAGACAGCAGAGTGTGTACCTGTCTCTCCAGAGCCATCTTGTCACACTCCAGGTCCTGTCTGCTAGCCCTCTCCTGCAGGAGTTCATTCCTCATCTGCTCCACCTGTCAAGCCGAGTCCAGACACTGTCATTGCTACGCTCCCACACAGCCTGATGACTGTTATTATGAGACACTATGTGAGTCTCACTCACAACAGAAACCACTGTAGCACCCAGTGAGTCAAAATGCTAAACAATAAAAGAGTTAATGCTGAAAGGGCATCAGTTAATTAGTGATTGTTGGCTGGTAGATTTTTCCGGTTTGTCTGCATTCCACCTTTTGTTGAAACTGTTATGTCAGATCTTAGCAACGGGATCAATGCTGGTAGTTTCTGTAAAGAATATAAAGTGTAGCTGAGTCTTTTAGGTAAGAAAAAATGTTTTAAAAAACACTTTTGTGTATGGTATTTGTTTATCTGATTACATAGTCATGTGTCAAGTATTATTAACATTTTGGTTAATGAGCTTATTTGATTTCTTGTAGAGAGTTAAGATCTATAATTACTCTCATGTTTGCATGGAAAATATGAAGCTACCACCAGCAGCCGCTTAGCTTAGCATCAATACTGAAAACGGAAAACAGCTAACTTGGTTCTGTCCCAGCGTAATAAAATCTGCCTACCCACATGCCTTCATGTCACTAATTAACATGTTATAAGCTATATCTTGTTTGTACAAAAACAAAACAAGATGCTGCTAAGCATTGGCTAGCTTTATTTTTTAATGGACAGATACTGTATAAGAGTTATATAGATCCATTGTACTCCTAGACAAGAAAGTGAGTAAGAATATTTCCCAAAATGTCAAACTATGCTTTAACACTAATCTGATGTCATTGTGCATCAACTCACTGCAAATTAAATCAACTCAGAGACTGGATGAACACGACTGTTCAGTGATGGCAAAGTTCAAAAGAAGGGAGGATGAAAACCAATCAATACAGCAGTGATGGTTCTTTCTTTGTGAGAGGAGCTTCGAATTGGTGATATTTTATGCCAATTAGTGGGTGACAGTGGGCTGCTCTGATGAACGATGGCCCCTATAACTGGTGCACCCAGCACAGTGCTTGAGGGAGCTGAATCAGCAGACTGGAACATACAGCGAAACTAATCTGCTTTGTGAGAGACGGCAGGAGAGGAGAGGGGAGATTACTCTCATTTAGACAGGAGAGGAGCACCTGGTGCCAGGAGAGACGCAGGTGTTCTTCCTGCTGCCTCTGCTGCAGCGCCCACCACCCCTCCACCCCATACTCATAGATCCCCACTTGCCTCCCCACAGACATCAGAGCACACACACTAGTACATACCCACATGTGCGCTCACAAACACACACCACTGGCACTCGACCCACTCCACTCTAACTGCACAAAGTGTTGCCTTGACAACAAACCTCAGCTTCATGCTGAACTAATGCCGCTTTGTCACAATGCCACTCTTTTCTCTCTGCCAGAATTTTTTTTTTTTTAATGCAGACAATTTAAGGAGATTTTAATAGTCTAACTACACTAAATCTTTCTTAATGTCGCTGCACACTTTATTTCAAATGTTGGTCAGAAACTTTGGTTCTGTGCCAGTTACTGTAAGCAATCAAAACATACAGCTTAGAAGCTCATAGTTTTCTGTTTAATGTAAATGATTTGCAAGGGCGCAATGAAACGCTGACCATGGGACTGCATGTGCTACCAAGACATGCACATTAGCATAAAACCAGTAGGGTTGCAATAAAGCAGTAGTACTTAAAAATGTCCAGAATCAACATCCTCCTGCTGATTAATAAGCACTGACCCATGAACAAACAATTCTAAAAGCACATGTACTTTATCTCAGAGCCTTTGTCAGCAGCTTTATCACACAAGAACAAAAAATTGAGCCTTTTTTTGCGAGGATATAAGAACTGACTTCAAGCACAGGAACTCCATTAGTTCTCAAAACTAAGTTACTGAACGTAATTTACAAGTGAACTCCGCAACCTGAACACTTGAGACATTTGGCAGCTTGCATATTTTGGCTCAGGCAGAAGAGGGGTCTTTTGTGACTGATCCATGAAAACTGGATAGACCACGCTGGCTGGCTGGCTGGCTGCCAGTCTGAATGATTATGCAAGATCATCTTACAAAGCAATAACCCGTCCACTTTACCCAGACCAGAAATAAACTGGGAATGTTTAGAGTGTGGATTGTACTGTATATGTAAAGACAAATCTGAAACCTTAAAATTGTTTTTGGAGGTCACACACTTTCATTTAGAGATTAGTGGTCATGATGTTAGAAATGAAAACAAGGCAACAGGAGATCTGGATATCATTTACAGGTTGAGATGGAACAGAGACACGTGTGTGAGAACCAAAGTGGATATGAAAAGCATGTCACTGACACAAGTGAGCACAAATAATGAGTTGAGCGTGTTTAAGTGTTGTACCTGTTCTCTTCCCCTGTCTATCCTGTTCATCAGCTCATCTCCATTCTGATGCTCCTCTTCAAGGTCCAACTCTAGTTGAGCAATCCTGTCCTGCAAAATTAAGCAGTTACACCTTTATGTTGTATTATATTATATACCTTTATATATTGTTGCTGTCTACGTATTAATATTTAGCTTAATTACCCTAAATGATTGTCAATAGATATTTTCCAGTTATTTGGCATTATTTAGATCACATCACTAGGAGTGATGTATGTGATGATGTAATGCGCCAGTGCTGTAAATTATATGCTCAAGCTAATATGTTGGCGCATAAATTTTATGTGTACAGATGATGATAAATAGCTATTTTCAAAGCATATTGCACTCGATTGTATACAGCCCATTTGTGGTGTAGCTATAGCAAAGCAAAAATGAAACGGCTTCAGGTGGCATATAATGATGCATTTACTGCTTAAGCTCCCAAGATGGACTAGTGCAAGTCATATGTTTGTGACCAATAATGTTCCTAATTTCTATGCTGTGATGAGAAATCTTATTTATAAATTTATATGTAGATTAATGGAGTCACAAAATGTAATTATTAAATGCCTAAATGAGCCCTCACTAAGTGAAACATGCTATTTCTCTTGTTACTGGAAATATTGGAAAAAATGCCTGTATTTTTTTAATGTGGGATGTATAGCTGTATTTTTTACTTATTTTTGTTTTGTGAGATTTTTGATGTGGACCTCTGCTGTCTGGCATGAAATAAACTATTATTATCTATATACCTTTATATATTGTTGCTGTATTGTTATTAATATTTAGCTTAATTACCCTAAATTATTGTCAACAGATATTTTCCAGTTATTTGGCATTATATATAAAATATATTTCAAAATCTTCTATCAGCAGCTCTACTGGGCATCATTATTTATGTACCTGCATGAGTTTGATGTGTCTGGATTTCTCATCTTTAGCGTTTGCTTTTGCCTCAGCCTCCATCTCCAGATCATGAACCTTTTTCTCCAGCGTCTTCTCTTTGAGCACAGCTTCATCTCGTTCCTTCTGACACTGCCGCAGGTCCTCCTCCCGGTAGGACAACTAAAAGGAAATGCATCAACATACATCAACTTGAGAAATTACTGAAACATGATGCTAATACGTTTTATTCCCGTGTAAACTATAAGTACCAATATCACATCTCGGTGTAAGTTACAGGGGGTTCAGTGGCTCATGAAGTAACTGATTTAAACCCAGCCCTCCTGTAGAAACTTACTGTTCAATATGTCATCTTCCTTCTTTGTCATGTTTTACCTCAGCAGCGATAACCAACTATTTAGTTGCTGCTTAGGGAAATTATTATATGGTTCCTCTGAGTGACTAATGAATCCAGCACAGCTAGTGTTTCCCTCAGCAGTAGTGCCCTACACAGCTGGAAAACTGCCCCAACTGCTTAATGCCAAGACAATGAAAATTCATCATCTGCCCCCAATTCTCATCCAGAACAAATATTTGCCTATTAGTGCAGAAATATTACATAGTTCATCTTAACATAAGTAAGACCTAATTTAAGCCATGTAGCTAAAGCTGAATGTAAAAAGACTTGGTAATAAGTGTAATAGGATAATTGAACATCCTCCCTCGGGACCTGAATAGCTACAGCATAAGCAAGTTTAAGAAATAAAGGAATTAATGTGTTTGATACAAGGAATGAAGCCAATTTCTCACTGTAATATATGGGATTTTAATGTATAACTTTTATCTGGTTAAATAAAGGAACAGAAGGCATACAAAGGCTACATGCTGCCTACATGTGTGATTTAGTAATGTTCTGCCAAGTTCACATGGGTGGAGAGTGACGGCGCATTTTAGAGCAGCTGGAAAAGTTCTCACTAGGTCCAGTCCAGAGCAATCAGTTTCTTGGGAGAGGCAGAGGAGGAGGATGTGAATTCAGCCAGCACAGCTTTCACAACAATGATATCCCAACACTGACATCCTCCTTTTCCTGAGCAGCAGCTGCTCAAAGATACATTAGCGTGGATAGAGACAGGAGAGAAAAAAGGAAGAACCTGATGGGTGACCCTGACATGGAGACTATCTTTAGTACCATATGACATGTTGAGCTGAAAGCGTAGTGGCATGAGGTGTGAGATGCAGTCCATTATGCATGTCAAACAAAAAGTCTGCAACTAATGACTACAGGTTCTAGAAGATGGTTCCTCCCCAAGAACAAAATGTCAATACTCTTTTTGTTTGCAAGTTTAAAAGGAAGAAAAGCTTGCCAAAGCTTCTATTAAAAAGGTGCCCAGTGGAGCTTTCATTGTAAACAGACACAGCTTTGTTTATAGGCTCAGAGTTAGACGATTCTGTGTGTATCCTTAAGGCCTAACATGTTTGATGCGTTTCCTTTCTCACAAAACATTCACAAATCTCTTTCTTAAAATATTTTAAATTCTGCATTGTTTCATCTTGTTTACAGTGATATTCTTCTCTTCCTTTATTGACATATTGTTCCTTTTTAGGGCACATTACATGAACAAGTGTATCACATCACCCCTGTGCTTATTGTGGCTTTGTGTGCGTGTTAGAAGCACAGAAGACAAACAATACAGTACAGGGACTTGCTTATCTAAACCAGAGTTCATAAACTCCACAGGGGGATACAATAACTACTTTTCTTTTAATGTCTTCACTTGCTACGTAAACACGTACAACTTTAAAATTTAAAATGTCATATTATCCGTGTATCCATATCTAAAATGACCACTGAAGGAGGAAAATCAATTATATCTTAGCAATGTTTCAGATTCCATAGTTTGCATGGTCTCACTAAATTGCAAACAGATGCTAAATTAGGAGGAGTTCTGAACTACTTAACTGCCCTATCTCAATTCAAGCGTCAACTACCCCCCTCTCCCATAAATTATGCACATTCATTTATTTCTACAGTCAACAAAAACATTCTTCACATTCCAAAGAGCTGACAAGGGTCAATATCTTGAATGCAGTGCTGACAGGTTGTCAGGCTTCACCACTGTGGTGTTATGGCCATACATCAAGGGATTACAAAAGAACTCACCACATTAATTCTACCACTGAGCATATACATTAATTTATAAATTAATATACACAGATTTTGACTTGACTCAGCTCAGCTACTTCACTTTAATGATCTGCTTTTGGTTTGAGAGGGCAGCAGGAAACAGAAATACCTAAGTGATGGCACTGCGCACTTTAAGGAAAGGATGATGATAATGGTGGCGGGAGAGTCAAACTGGTTGAGTCAGAACAATGGTTCATCATTTGCTGTTCTACACGGGAGGAACACGGGATCTTTATTTGATCACTATCACCATGAAAGCAGAGTCAGCATTCAAATATGTGTCTCCTCGCTGGGAGCCAATTACGTTAAATGAGGGTGATGCAGTCCACTGTACCTCTTCTTGCAGGGTTTTGGTAGTCAGCAGGTACTTCTCCAGCTCTTGTCCCCGCTCCTTCAGAAGTTTCTGCAGCTCTGTCAATTCCCGACGGTTCTTCTCCTTATAAATATCAATCTGCTCCTGCAGCTCCCGAGTGGATGACTGAGACGCCTCCACAATATCACTCATCTACAGGCAAAGAGAGAAGGAGAAAGAGGAGTTCAAAGTAAGAGAAATAAACTCACATCCTTCCGCATCTCTTAATCTATAATAATAAATTATATTAAAGCCCAAAGTGCCTGAACAATGTTTGTGACCAGTTTCCACATGTTCAAGAACAAATGGATAAATTTCACTGTGTTGTAAACTGTATAACTATGTATGTGACAAATAAAGAATCTTGAAACAAAGGAAGGTTCCCTGTAATTATTACATGTTAATCTGAGTGAGCGCTATACCTTGTTTAATTTAATTTAATAATAAATAATAAATTAATAAGATACAGATTAGAATCAAGATCCAAATTGAAACCAGTAATCTGAAATAAACTCTACTTGTATTTCTGGGATGAATGGTTGTGCTACAAACTAAAGCATAGCATACTCACCTCCCTCTGAAGTTTCTCCACTGTACGATCCAGAAGCCTCCTCTCATCCTCTATGTCATTCTTCATGTTTTTAAACTGCTCCTTCTGAGTCCTCTCTTCCTTTAATCTCTCCTCCAACTCCTTCTGTTCACTGCTCAGTTTCGTGAAGTTTCTCTACAAAAGAACACAGCATTTTTGGTCTAAAACTACCAAAAACTAGAAATCCACACATCTCTACATACTGTGTAGTGTAGTGTTGCTAATCTCACCTGCACATCCTCTAGCCGGATCGTCAACGCTCGGTTGGCACGTGACATTTCTTCTTCCTGCTCCTTAATTTCTGCCAAAGACTCTTCCAACTGTTTTTTCTCCCTCTGTTGAGTGCACATTGTTGTATATGAGACAGCATGTTAAACATTGATGGTGGAGAAACAAAAAGCAATATTATAAAACTAGAACCAATTGGCAGTTCTGGGATCAACTCACTCTACATTCATCTTAAACCCTCACCTCCAGACGACCAACTCTGTCGCCTAGCCTGCTCTCCTGTAGCTTGGCCTCATCGATAATGCGGTTGAGTTTGGCCACTTCATTTTCCAGTTCCTGTGCCCGTTTGCGCAGCCGCTCTGCCTCCTGGGTCAGCCGCCCTGCTTGGCCTTCAACTGCACCCTTGGCTGCCTCCACTTCAGCCTTCTCACGGGCCACTGCTACGCTGCTCTGCACATCAGAACAAGACATGAGGCGTCAGTACAAAGGAAGCAGGAGTCTGTGACACTTAAAACAAAGTGGAACAACGATGCATGATGGAACATTTGAAATGCTTGTATTGCTCAGTGAACCTCTGTTACTGTGGAAACACAGCATAACAATGGCCTCCTGTGATTCTATCACACTTCACAATAAGGCAACTAAATGTGAGCTATCATCAGCCTCTGCTGATTGAGGGCCACACAAACAGGCAGGCTACAATAGTAGTAGGCAGGTCTACTTGCCTACCTGACATACTGCTGTGAAATGGCTTTTAGACTTGACCTGTGACCACTACCTATCCTTAAATATTTAGAGATGGCATCATAGCAGCATTAAAGTTACAGTGTCAATCAGCACTTGTGGTAGGGAAGTTAATGGAGAGTCCCGTGGGCTTGTTCCTGTGCCAAATCCATGAATGAAGAGTCTGCTTTGGCTCTGACCTTTCAAGATGGAGCTCTGCGCAACAGGAGAACAGCGGAAATACATATTTGTGGGAGAGAAGGCAACAAAGACAAACAGGTTTCAGTAGCACCTTTCTAGTGAACACCAGCATCAGCAGTGAACAGACTAGTAAATTCAGTTTACAAGTAAGATCTTGGGGCAACAAGGTGGAATGTTGGTAAACTGGTTGAGGATTTCCTGTTTGCTACAAGAGTGAGGTACTTATACCTGTAGACAGAGAAAATCTGCAGTTACTTATGCACTGTTTAATTAAATAAATTTACCTAATAAAGTTCAATGCAGTCTTTTTATATTACTCATTACATGCATGACATCCAAGTAGGTCACTTGATGTACTGCACACCCTTCGGCAGGCATGTGACAGGCATACATAAAGGTGGCATGGAAATATGCATCAACATGCACAAAAACTGGTTTGTTTTCTTGAGCCGTACACTTCTAAATAGCAGAGATCATCATATGATATGATAAGTTCCTCTAACATTGATATATCAGGAAAAATGTACCTGTTATCATAACAGATTTCAATTGCAGCAGGTAAAATTATGTAGTTTTGAGTTATAACAGTTAAATTACTGTAACATTACTGTAAATTTAAAGGTGTAAACTATTTATACAAATAAATTTGGTTTCTGCTGGAATCCAAAGTCTACCACTCTTCACTCTTTGTTATCTTTTTTGTGATTAAGCTGAGCACTCAGACAGTCTTGTCATCACCATGCGTGAATACAGGCACCTCCTGTACTAGTAAGGCGTCTGCATGCTTCAATTCTGGCCAGTCAGACCTGTTTCCCCTGTCACCACAGAGCCACCCTCAGCTCTGCCTTACTGGTTTATTTACAGTAGTTTTGTAAAAGGAGCGAGGAGCCCTGTACAGACACCATTTCACCTCTCAAGATTAGGCAAACTAATAAGAATTCAGGTTAGATAATACACAGTAGACAATTAAAACAAATGAAAGACTTTTACATTATGCAAATTACAACTGTAAAAACTGCAGATATTAGTATTTCTATCCAGGTGAAAAAATAAGTAATAAACATCACTGTTGATATTCTGTCAGCATTGAGATTGGAAGATCAGGAATGGCAAAGGGGTTGGGCAGGACGTGGGGCTAAAGACAACTTTGGCTACAATAATAAAGTATTGATAGTGTGTGTCAGGACTGTGTCAGTGTTCTACTTTAACAACACACAACAAGTTCAGCCCTCACACTTCACTGCCTGTCCCACTTCCCACACTGGGTCATGCAAGTTAAAAACATGGGCGAAGGCACCCTATCAGAGATCCTGCCTATATCTATGAGAGTACATTTGTTTTCAGAAAACATTACCTTCACACTTATTAACATTTGCAGATTTTAACAGACCTGTATGAGAACTATTAATGTTGACTGGTGATTTCTTGTGCACTAGATATTTCATTTCTTATAAGGCGTAACTAAATCTTCTTATTCTCCACTACAAAAAGTTAATTATTGATTAAGAGTGTTAAGGTGTTATTAAAGATTAACTAACAATCACCAAAAGAATAGTACTAACACAACAATCACTTTATCAGCTATTAGACAATGATTTGTTTAATGTGTCTATTTTATACACTTTTTATAACCTCTTTAAATAAACAGTTCTAACAAAGATAACACAAGCTGAGTTTAATATAGTAATACAATATCAACAGAATATGTGGTAATATGATGCAGCTTGTTAATTTTTTTTTTTTTTTTGCCTTGACCTCCAACTCAAAGTTTTCCTTAGGCTCTCTTATGTACTCATACCGTTTGTCTAAAGTTGCACATTAACTAACTCTGTGCAGTCTTTGAAGCACAGCTCGAGTACTGAATTGAAGTGTGTTTGAGGTTGTGTGCTGTGGTGAAATCTTGGGTCCCTCCTTAATTCCCACCAAGTCAGCCGAGGGCAAAACAAAAGAGTTGGTCTAAAAATACAGCTGTATATGAAACCTGCAAAATAAATCCACTGTTGATCATTTACCTGTATTTAAAAAAACACCACAAAACTATGACAATGTGCATTAAACTACAAGTAACCTGAGCAGCCCACCATAAGCAGGTAAGGAGTATTGAAGACTTGATTTTGTAGACATTTGTTAATAATAACCAAACAGAATGGTGTACAGTTAACTGTAACATGCAGCAAACAAGGGGACAATATTCCTAGTGATGTTTTTTTTGTTTATCCCTATGACTCTAATTACTCACAAATGAATATGATAATAATTGATGGTAAAAATCTACATGATACAGTACAAATAGCTATGTGTCCTTGAACTAGTATTTTAGGTAAACTGGAAGCAACAATCACACATTCATATCACAAACAAACACAACAGCGATCACCTCAGATAAAAAGCACTACATCACACTATGTGAAAATGCATTACAGTCTTTGTTAAACTGAAGGTTTTCCAAACAAGATAATTAGTCCAAAGCACGATGCATGGAAACACAGGACTTCTTCTGCAACAGCTAAAAAAACATGCAAAAAAATCATTTCCTTATTTTCTGCTCCTGGTTATTTCCCTTTCTCTTTCCTGCTCTTCCTTTTGTTAGTCTTCACTCACGTTTCCTGTCTCTTCTTTTTTCCTGTGCTGTCAAAGCTAATCTCACTCACAAATGTCAAATATATCTATTCACTTAACTGTCCTTTTGTATACTACAAGTTTAGAAACAGAAATAATACCAGAAACATCAGCTTCACAACATTAGTGTAAACACACAGATTAGAGCCAGTTAGAGTTAAAATATGCCTTTTAACTTTTCTGTAAGTGTATTTTATGTTTACTGGCCAGTGAACTGTGTACTGTTTGTATGGTGGGAGATAAAAGTCAACCATCCGGTTTTAACTCACGGCAGGCTTGAGCGTTTTGACAAGTAATGTAGCTTCATTATGCCAAAGAAAAAATGCCTTGTTGCTGCTGATGGAAAGGGCATTGGAGATCCAAACATGAACCAGTAATGTTCAGGTCATTTCCTGTATGGCATCACTTTGTCTGAACTTAACCGCAGGCAGAGAGAAAAGCCTTCTTTGGCAGTACAAAACAAAGTATGTGTTACAAATACAACAGCGTCTCTCAGTTTAAAAAGGTACACAGACCTGAGGTTAACTGGAACAGAAGGCTTGTCATGGACTGAAAGGAAGGATTGAAGTAGAAATTAAAACTTGACAGGTGAGAAGCACTGGCATTTCTTTGGTCAAAGGACAGTAATCAAATCTTGTCTTGTCCTCAGAGAAACTGAAACAGAAGCCTGTTTTTAAAGGAGTCTGTGCAAAGCCAAACCACACCACATATTTGCAGGGGTGTTTGGGTATTAACAGGGAATCAGAGACAGTGACTATCTGAATAGAAATAATCTGATTAAAAACGAATATGAAATATTCGAATATGAAAATATTAATAAAACGAACATTTAAGAAAACTGTTCTTAAATCTATTTTTCATTGTTGCAAAGTAAATGTTCACATTACATGTCATGTGACTCTTCGAATTTGACCATTTACAGAACACAAGCAAAGAGCTGCAATTGTCACAAACTGTTTTCCAGTCCCTGACTGTATAATGTAATCACCAAATTATATCCCAAATACTGAAGGGACACTTTCTGTAAGTCAAATCTAGTACCAGATATGTATTTTGGGGGGAGATGGGGTTCCTGAGACCAAATTTCATCAAACTGGAGTATGATTCCTGTTCAGCACTCTCTGAATAATCTTATCTATAACCTTTTATTTTTTACAACACATTCAGCAAAGAGCTGTAAATCAAATCATTTCTGAAATGTTAAAGTGGATTACACAATATGAAAAAAAGACAACGTGAAGCAGTGCAACAGATGTACCACTTCTTAAAAACTATTAATTACAGGGCATTTATCAAAATTAAGAATGTTTGTTGAGAATGACTCAGACATTAAATCATAAAGTCATAAATCATATCCCTCCATGCTGGCCAAAACTCAGAGTCTCACCAGAAAACTCAATGTTCAAGTTTTCCAGGCTAAATGCCAAAGAAGACAAGTTTTGAATGAATAAACCTGTGAGCCCAAAATCCACATCCCACACAGTTCAACTGTGAAGACTAACAGCTTAAACATCGAGATATGAGCACACACTTTACATATTGAAAACTGAGTCCAAATTTATGTACTGAGTCAGTTAGCTGGTATAAATTCAAATCTAACATGAAATGTACAAACTAAATTGCCAGATTCAGATTCCTTTCTCCTTGGCACACAAATAGAAAGTGTAACATCATAACTCTGTAAAAAAAACCAAAAACAAAAACACAATTTGAACCATGTGAAAAACAAGAGATCGCAGACAACTTCAGAAGACAACAAGCTGACCAGTTCTAAAATCACTGTTTGATGAAATGAACTATCAGTTCATAGCTCTAGCCTCAAATGTTCTTTGTCATCTCAATAAGAGGCGTGTGTTTCACTTGACTCCTGCAAGTTGTTTTAGCAGATTAGGCTCCTACTACGTCAGGGCTCACACGCAGCAAAGGAAAGGAACAATAAACCCACTCCCTAGTTTCACACAGGCCTGACCCTCATACAACCCACACATTTTCTGAATTGCAGATATTTTGACTAAACTAGATGGGCATTAAGTTCCTGTTTTTAAGGTTATCAAACTATAAAGTTATCATTAAAGCTATTTGAAGACCTAATATTTCAACAGGGATAAACGGGTATTTCCTTGCAGTCTCTGTCAAGATCCAGAAACTCCATCATTTCCTTCCACACTCACTGCATCTCCTTCCTCCTCTTTACAGTCACCTGCAAAATCAGCTCCTAAAGCTACGCTGGGAAAAATAGTGCTATCATCAAACACACAGACACATGCGGAAGCCTTTACTTTCAAAACAAGCCTGAGGGGGGAACTCTTCTCTGGGCTACCTAAGCTTGATGATCAGACAGTGAGACTTTAGTTCACACACTGGCAGTGATTACTCGAGAGGCAGGCTGAGATACAGTGGCGAGAATGGTATGGGCCAGAAAATGAACTTCTGAGCAGGAGATCGCTGTGGAGTCTTATGTGAAAACTGTGGTGTTAGGAAATGAGAAAATAACATTTGGAATTGAGGTTACAGATGAGAAGATGATAAGAATGTGGCCGTGTTACACACTGTGGCTTCAGGCTGTAGGTGACACATAGCAAGAGCTGTAAATGTTGTGATAAGCACAAGGCTCTGTCTTTACAGCTGGAAAGAGAGAGAACAGCCAAGACCAATGAAAGCCTCTAACAGAGAATATAGAGTGCTACAGAGATGGAGATGCAACTGAGGCACCCTGATCGGGCATAAACCAAGCCTCTCCAGCAGATCAGAGGGGGTGCATTGTAACAGAGCTGGAGGTGAGCGAAAGAGGTGGTCTGCAGGGTGCACATTCTCCACTTTGACCCCAACATTCCTAGAAACAAATCCTTCCCTCGACTCACTGCATCTCATCTTTCCACATTTTTTGCATACCAGCACATACTGAAAATCTAATTCACTTTGAAATGTGCAGAGGCCTTCTGCTATAAAACATTAAGTTGAACTCAAGTTGCAAATACTTCCCAAAATAAATAAAGTGATCTACTCTCAACAAAGTATGACCAAGAATTTTCAACCTTGATAAAATTCCACAGATTTCACATTTAAAAACATAATGCAGCTTTAAACTGAAGACACAAAACAGGCCCACCACTCCTTTCATGGGGGCCGGTGAGGCATCCCCTTTTCCACAACATACTGACCCACTTATTCAACATGTCCCAACCCCCGCTGCTATAATTGTGTGAAACAGACTCATCATTCATGATTGACTGAGGTCCACAATAACCCCAAGTCTTTCAGGGGACAGAAAGAAGAGGGGACACGACGCAACACATGAACAGCAGCTCATTAGATTAGTGATGACTTGCCACTGCAATTAACTAGTATACAGAGCAATTTAGCGCTCCAGTTTCCAGCATTCTTCTCTGCAGAGCTGCTCTGGTCGCCAAAAATGTCAGAGCCGCACAAAGACAGAGCAACACTTTGGTTCTTTTTTTTTTTTTTTCCTGTCTGACAAAATATAAATGTATGTGAGATAACAAGCAGTTGATCAAGTTGATATTTACATTACTACATTGCAAGACAAAGTTATAAACCAATATCTATAACTGCACATTCTTGATTAAAACTCTTACGTACATTTTTAAAAAGGTGCTTATTTTGTGGTTAACTTATGTTATGTATGCTGAAGGATTGGATTTTATCATGTGTGCACAATTGATTCAACTTAAATCTATATATAAATAGGTAAAACAAAATGTGTGAGTTGTATTTGAATTGGAGTTGATGTTTCTGCATAATAATTTTCAGAAGCCGTGTTCTAAACCAGTGTGTAACACAGCCTAATGTGAGGAAAGGATATTAATTCAAGGACAAAAATGAAAGGCTCTAAAAAGTGGAAACTCTCTGATATCTTAAAAGAGAGAAACAATGACTTCATCTTGCCAAGTGTTTCCAAAGCACTGAGGATAAACCCCTGATGACATGCTCCCGCAGGGGAGCAATGCCTCTGTTCAACAAAAGGAAGATGTAGGAAATGTTCTCATAGTCTCTGGCAGCAGAGTGCTGCTTTAGCCCCCCAACAGGCCTGCAGGAAGTCAAGAACAAGGACAGTTTCCACTCTTAAAGACAAACAGGACACACGTGAATCACACAGCAACCTACCGAAAACAATGTGCCTTAAGTCGTTTCAGCATGCCGTCTCCTGCTATGCACTGCTGCTCATCTAATCTTAACTCACATTCCTCCATTTTTGAAACTGCACTTGACACTCCCTCTGTGCTCTTACACTTCATCTACTTTTTATAAGAGCTAGTTTATCACTGCTAATATTATAATAATTGTGATGGAATTAGGCTAACACGCATAAAAGAGGGTTGAGGGAGATTCCTAAATTCTAATGTGCAGCTTTTCATCAAGGTTGATTTTGCCAGTGTAGTAAAAACAGAACTGTCCGTGTCCATTCACATGTTGGGACATTTTAGGCCCTTTGAGACTTGCTACTGAGCAGCATTAGCGACCTTGCCAGTAAGGCAACAATTTAATTTACAGATAAATGTCTATAAATCTGACAATCAGACAACTACTCCTCCATAGAGGAACAAGCTGAGATAAGAACCTCTATACTTGACCCTGAAAAAATGATGAGCTACATTTAACTGTTACATCGTGTTTTGTTTTTATGTTATCAGTGTGTTCTGTTGACACAGCTGAAGCATGTGAACTCAAGCTAAACTAAGTTTCCACTTGTGTCATTTGAAAAATACCTCTCATTGCTGTAGATGAATATCACCATTAAAAACTGGGATGTTTAAGCTCTTTATCACCAGTGTGCATGCAGTCACAGATTCATGACTATGTGTATGCACAAAACAATCTACCGATCACATTATAGAAGTATAAGAATTTTAAGTATCAGCAGAAATGTGGAAGGCACTCAGTAAAAGCTGAAAATTTACTTACAGTATCTACAGTATCATCATCATCTACCTCATGTTACTCAGGCATTGAATGTCTGGAGTAACAATTATTTACTCAAGATGACTGTAAATTGCAGGTTTGTGACCTTATGTTATTAGATAATATTCGTTTCTTGTTTACCACTAAAAAAACAGAGATACTGAGGGCCAACACTAAAACCATTTAAACCCAGTGCCACAGTTGTGAAGTTAGTGTAAAGGGGTAAAGAGCAGACGCAGCCTGTGATGACGAACATATGGCACAACTTGCAAATGCAAAACACGCACATCGACAGTTTCAGCTCCCCTGATGCGATGCTTATCTCCACACTCCTCTGTGACGGGGTGTGTTTCTGGAATGGGGGAGGGCAAGAGTGGAGGAAATGACAAGGAGGGAACACAAGGAGTCAAACTGGAGGAGAGGGGAGGGAGAATGATTACCTGCTTGGCCTCCTCCAAAGACATCTGCAGCCTGCTTATTTCCTTCTCATACTGCTCCCTCATCTTGTCCACCTCTTGATCATGAGCAGCCACTTCCTCCTTCAGGGCTCCTTTGAGAGCTGTCAGCTCTCTCTCTCGCCTCCTCAGCACCTCTTCCTGCTCCTCTTTCGCCAGGACAACTTCCTGTATCTCCACTTTCAGTTGCATCATGTCCTGTGGAAAATGAAAACAGTTTGGTGACTCGACTCATTAGTTGTCAGACTTTTCTCACTGGAAACACATTTATTAAACTACAAATTTCTGATCTTTAGACATAAAGACAAAATATATCAGCAATCACAGCAATGTGATAATTTCAGATATACAGTTTCAATATTGTATTCACTTGCATGATATACAGTTTCAATATTGTATTCACTTGCATGTTTGTTCATTGAGTTTATTCTGTAGTGTGCCCAGACAGTAATTCTTTATCATCTGAAGCTGTTAAGATTACTCCCTTACTACTACCAATCAAATAAAATGCATTCTTAGTTACTTCAGCGAGACAATTTCAGTTATGAAACCATAATGTCAGCTCACTCTAGCGCTAAATTTAGCAACATGGATTTATATACACAACATTTGCCATCAGCCACATGTTCTACAAGCTTAGAGCAAATAACATCTTTTTTTCTTTTTTAGAATTATGAACTCTGTGCTTTACCGCCATAATGATGTCTTTCTCTCCATCAGCAGTTGACTTCTTTGCTGAGTCGAGCTCGTCATGCATCTCTGACAGCTGATCCTGCAGGTCTCTGATCTCTGTCTGGTACTGTTCCCTCTCCATCTTCACCTGGAACAGCCTGACAAACCACACAACCTTTCACCACACAGCATATACTGTCTGTATGCAGATGCACACTCACACACCTGCACCTTAATTTGCACCTGTGCTGGGTCTGAATGTGGGGCTCATAGAGCACAGAGGTTACAAGGAATACCTAAACTACATCTGAGCTGCCTCTATACAACAGAAGGGGGTGTGTGATAAGTGATGTGAGGAACCTCAAACAAATCACCACAGAGTAATATAGACTGAAGCAAAAGCCTATAATTGAAGATCTATTCATGCTGTAAGAAAACACTCCAGCTGTAGCTGGATAGTTACAGCTCATGCCCACAGGCTACCTTCACATAACATGCTAACTCCGCAAAAGCATTACGTTTTGCACATCACGTATTGTTTGAACTAATGTTTTTGTATGTTTACTTAACATTTTGAATGCAGAACATTTACTTACAGAGTATTTCTACACTGTGGTATTGATATTTTTACTTAAGTAAATGACCCAAGTGCTCCTTCCACCACTGTTGAGTTGTTAGAATGAAGGGTAAATCAGTCACCAAGCACACATTAATATGGAGTGTGAAAAAGAAACCTAACAGACCAAAGGACACACAAAGGATTGTATAAGGACTAACATGGTAACCTCATGGTAACTATCAACAGGAAGAGCAGTTTCATCAACAGACATCCTATACCTGCCTACAAGGAGCTTCACCAGGAGGTATATGTTATCCCTCCCTGTTTGTGCTTTCAGTAATGAAACAAAAGACAAACCCTCACCAGCTTCCCAAAACATACACAACTAAGATGGAGATACCAGCAAAGGGAGCTCAGTTTGGGTGATTTGTCTTTTACACTGCAGCTAAAAGTGGCTAACAAAAGTAAAAAACTGCACTTACTCTTCCACTGTGGTCTGGAGCTCAGTCTCAGTTTTAGCCAGTTTTTCCTTCAGACGTTTGCACTCCTCTGTACTCTGCTCCAGCTCCTGCTGCAGCTCTTTTAAACTTGGTGCCGTCCTCTTTTCAGCTTGATTCTTCTGATGGTAAAACACAAAAACATATTGATATGTCTTTGCAGATGTACATTACTGTGCAAAAGTCTTAGGCCACTATTAGATTAGTTGTTTTGGCAGTGCTATTATGACCATATACAGTATATATACTGTATTTATTTCTTAGTGTCTTTATTAGAATACAACTAGAAAATATGTACACAGTATTAAAAAAATGCAAAAATCTAAAAAAAAAAAAAGACCCAGCTTCTTTGGGCTAAAGTGACAAATATTGAGTGTGATCACTGTAGAGGAATCTGGAGAGGTCAAGGACAAAAATAGGAGTGGAATATCTGTCAAAATCTGATGAGAAGTTTCTCAGAGTTTAATCTTGGAGACACTGGAACAAGTCCAGCAAGGACCTGACTCAGCATCTGGCAGCTTCATCTGGATGCCAAGTTGATCCTTCCATAGCCCCAAAAAACCTGATCACGAATGTTCTTTACGAAAGGATCCCATCCAAGAAGCAAATGTTTGCGTTTCTAGTTGTTCTAATGTAAAAACTATTAAGTTAATATATATGGACATCACGGCATTGCTGAAAAACTAGTCCAGTCATGGCTTAAGACTTTTGCACAGTTCTGTATAAAAAACAGATTTTGGATTGAAATGATTAGACCTCATTATTTCACAAAACATAAAGTTGTGGTTGTTGTTAGAACAGACTGTCTTAACATATTAAAAATGAGGGTCCCAAATACATGAAGCAGCAACATATAAGATGCAGATTTTGAAGACAAATAAAAAAACAGAACCGTAAACCAGTTTCAATGTAAATGCATTCCAAACAACTATACCCAGTTTCAACTGTTTAACCTTTAATGCAAAGCAAACAACTGTGTTTCCTTCTCATTTAATGACACAACCATACACTACTGAATTATAGCTTTTCAAGAAAGATGCCTTTTTATTTTGATATTCTATCCACGAAAATTAACACTTTGGTTAAGTATAGTCAATTCCACATCTACCCAATGGTTTGAAAATATCTCTTTAAGTTGAACAGTAATCCCTTAAACCTCCTTTCCAACCAAACCCCCGATTAAAGGATGTTCTCAAACAATAAGTACAGCAATAAACTGACAGGTCATCATAAACAAGCCAGTGTCAGAGGCACAGTTGCAGTTGTTACCATGGTTAGTTCTTCAAGTTGTCTCTTCAATTTCACCATTTCTTTCTCCAGTTGAGAGTTTTGCTCATGCAAAGTTTTGGCCTGTGCAGCATCATCCGGAGACTGAGAGAAAAACACAGACATTTTTCAGACATTTATTTCATGAATAAAACTGAATATTTGGACTCTGGTAATAAATAATGTAAATATTCAATAGCTAAGTAAATAATCTGTGTGCCTTAGACCCTGACATCATATAGGGGGGTTTTACAGGCCCCACTTTTATAGTTTTATAGGCTTTGAGCTCACTGGGTTGAATTAAACAACGTGAAGCATTGTTTTGTTTTTTTAAATTTGCACCAGCACAAATATTTGTTGTGTTTATCAAACTATTCAGAATCAGTTAATTTGAGCCAGCTGGACTTCACTAAAACCCAAACGCATCTCTCACACATGTATTGGTGAACAGTTAAAGCATAAAGCTAATTATATGACAATTTCTCACTTTGTTGTCGCCTTGTGCACTCGCTGTGGCCCGAGACTTCAACGTCTGTATCTTCTCAAAGACAAGGTTGACTTTTCTCTTTGTCGTTTCGTCATTATCATTGCTTCTGCAGACACACATACACAAACATATGTGAACACACTATGGTTAATAAAGATTGCAAAAACCCTGTCTCACTGTTTGGGGGCTCAGGAATTAAATCCCAAATGTTCTGGGAACACAGTAACTCCTTCCCAGCTTAGAAAAGGTCAGGAAGGATCATGGTGCTTTGATGTGTCAGCTCACAGCACAAATGGCTTCATTACATTTGTCCAACAAACTATGAGCCACATGAGCGGAAGAATCAGATGTTTGGGTAGTATAATAGGATTCCAGCAAACAACTTGCACATCATCTAAATTGCAATTTTTTATTTTTTTATTTTTTATTGACTACTATCTCCTGACATTCACATAAGAACATCAACACTCACTGTACAATCATTTAGTAGTTTTGTACCTTTCTTTGTGATTTTTAAAGAAAACTAATTTCACATTTGGTCACAAAACCAGCTACACCCAGAAATGTCCTACCCTAGTCCAGTCTCTCCAGTCGTAACATTTATGTCCTGTACTTACAAATTAACATAGAAGCAACTGATAACAGAATTGTACTCCTAAATAATACCATTCAATTACTTAAACATCAACTTCTGTGGAGCTTGCAAAACCAGCTTTGTCTTTGCCATCAAATAACAAGCATTTCTGAGTTTATCACCCAACATTTGAAAGTCCAAAGATAGGAGGATTTTCTCAACCCACCAGAAGAACATTTAATCCTTCAGTTGAAGTGAAAACATCAGAATAAAAAAAAACTGGTATTGCAACACTTTTACATGACAGCAGCAATACATTATTTCAATAAATTACAAGGCAGACACAGAAAGCCAAACCCCCCAAACCTCCACTCTTCTCTTACAGATGATTTTCATTAAACCTTTAAAGCCTCATGTTAGCGAATGTTTGTCTTCTGGGCCTTGGGAATGTAGCTCAGTTTCAGCCCCTACACTTCCATCTGTGTTTCCTTTCCTTTGTCCCGCGACTTCTGACCTGCGGTCCGACACACCCAAGCACTTTCCTGTTCTCTTTCTACATTATCAGAAAGTCTCAAGCACATACAACTGTATAAACCTACAAACTTTCAGTATTCAAAAAAAAAAAAAAAAAAACTAATAATAAAATCACATAACTAATGTAACTGTTATCATAGTTTAAATTAAACATTCTCCATAAACAATTATTAATTTGCTATCTGGAATAAAAGACTGTAGAGAATGCACAAACCTTGCTCTATGGCTCTTGGCTTAAACTGAATTTAACCTTTTAACCTAAAACACCTCTCCTTGATAGGCATTAGGTCTCTTATTACATAAATATACATAATGTTTTCCCCAAGAGAAAGTGGGATTCTGCAAAAAAAAAAAAAACACACTTCAGACAACGGGAGCACTCACAGCCTACATGGGAGGGTAGGAAGAGCACATTCCTTCACTTTTATCACAAACAGCACAGCAATGATAAAAACTGTACGTGCTGCCTTATAATGCAACATGTTGATTTCTGTCTTCAGGGGGAATAATATGCTCAGTTCATGATTTAAGCAACACCTGAGGATTAACATTATAATATTTTTCACAATAACTTATTAATATGAGCAAATAAACCTGAAAAGTAGGGCAGACTGAAAGAAAAGTCAAAATAACTCACCCATCCTTTAGGTAATTGAACAGAATTTGTTTTGCCGTCTCCTCATGTGTTTGTTGTGAAAGCTCCTGCTGACCTTTCAGGAGATCAGGTGTCGCCTACATGTGACACAAAATGAGAGCGGTCTTAACAAGTTCTCTCATAATCCTCATTTTGATTACACTGAACTGATTGAAGTATAATATTTATTTAAAACAAAGTCATTTCACACATTGGATCATGATACTACAGCATAGACCTCTAGTTTTTTTACCTGAACATCTGCCTCTGTACTGGGCGTTTCGTCTGCGCTGGAAGAAGGCTTGGATAGTGATGTTGACAACGATGATGTCACAATCTTTTTAACTGAAGAGGCACTGTCTTCTCTCTCTTTACTCTTGAACGGTAGCGAAGAGGAGCGAGTCATTGGCTTTTTGTATCCCTGGATGGAGCCGACACCTTTAGAGATTGTGCTCTGAGGGGAACCAGGCGCGCTGGTGACATGAGATGAAGCCTTGGAATCGATCTTGCCATCTACCACTGATAACCAGGACTCCTGAATACCCCCTGTTTTTAGCCGTAGCTGTGAGGGCCGCAGGACATGTTCCATCGATGTGCCTCTATAGCGGCTAAACTCGTTCATGTTGCTAGAGCCATCTCTCAGGCCAAGGGCACTATCCACGCTGCGTGAGCGTTTCCTGTCCTCCGGATTGATCCTGTTCCTGCGTCCTGCCCTGCCCCTGCGCTGGTGGCTGCCATCTTTGCCGTCAAACTTCTCAATGAGCTCATCAACACCAGGAATGGAGCCCGTGTCAATGTCTCTGCCTGATCCAGGGAGGAAAGGGATGTAGCGGCGGTTCTCGTGACGGTTGATGGTGTCTGCATACAGAGCCTCTATCTGTTCATCCAATGGAGCCTTAGAGGTGGAAGATGAGGAGGAGTGGCGGGAGCGAGAAGAGGACTGAAGAACTGGTCCACTGGAGTCGGTCCTGCGTAGAGGGAGGACATCAGGCTCGCGACGGGTGCGCTCTAGGCTGGAGTTGGCACTGCTCATAGATGTAGGGGACATACATGATGTCTTGCTCTGCTCGCTTGTGGAACTTGACACAGTTGAGGGCTGAGGCTGTGCTGGAAGCGCTGGCTGGTGCTGAGATTTAGAGGCTAGCTTGGACTGGGGAGGATTCAGGTTGCTAAGACTAGGTTTGGACTGCGGCTGAGCCACTTGTGCTTGTGGCCTGGTCTGAGGCTGAGCAAGTTGGGCTGAAGTCACAGACTGAGGCTGTGACTTTGGCTTAGGAAGGGATGTCTCATTCAGACTTTGGGATGGGAGCTGCTTTTTCTCTTGCTGCACAGGAGCTTTATTCTGGTCCATCCTTGATGACCTGGCAAGGGACTGTGCAGGTCCAGCAGATTTGGTAGAGGAACTCTGGTGCTGCTTTCCAGTCTCAGCCACAGCTAGAGGCATTGAAGGCAAACTGTGGAAACCTTCAAGGTTGAGGGAGTTGGTCTCAGGATCATATGGATGCAGAAGTTCAGGGTGCTTCTGAAAGTTCAGAAGGCTGGATGTCTTCTTTCCTTGTGAATCTGTGACACCATTTTGAGGAGCGGTGTAATGCATCATCTTCTGAGACCTGTACTCCGTGAAGGGGTTGTTGGATCCAACCTCTTTGTCTCTTCTGAAATCATACTCCTGGTAGTTCTCAATAAAAGAGCCCTCTGTTTCAATGTACCCATTAGAGTTAGGGTCGATATAGGGTTGAGAACCCTTTTCCTGGTTGTTGAGAACTACATATGGGTGCCCATCTATACCCTGGACGCGGATGCTGAGACCGTATGTACCAGCTCCATTACTGTGGGGCCTGGAGGGGCGGGACGGCTGAGTGAATCCCCGCTGTGGTCCGCTGTTAGGAATGCCAGTCACTCTGTATGACTCCATCAGGAATGCAGAAGGAAAATAAATCCCTCTCCCTGGATCAGGTAGCCTAGCTCTGCAAGCAACATTTAGACAGGCTGCATTAGTCAGAGATGAGGAAGTATATAATTCACTGATATCAACAACACAGTAAGAGTCTAATAAAATAAAACACTTCTGCTTTTAATTATATTGTTTGGTTCATTTTCTTCATTCTTCATGGAGCTCAACTAATGTGCTCCAGTCAGATAAAGCACGAGACAATAATTTCCCTGTGTTGCCTATAAAATGACTTAAAAATGAAACTTAGCAACATTCCTAACAACAAATGCAACCATGCTATGTTTAAAAACTCCTTAGAGGCGAGTGACCAACAAGTGTGGTATTACTGTGACCGTGTTTACTGTGTACAGTTACAAATATAGGTTAAACAGAGAAAGAAAAGACTTCAGCGTGAGTCAGTCAGTCTTGACAGTTCTTTCCACACAACTTTGGAGGGTGTTACGTTTACAATAAATGTGCAGTGTGCATACACAGCGTAGTTGATCTTGTAAATGACATTGGAATTTGCAGCCCACGCACATGGGTAATGCCATGAAAAGCAAGCAACAAAATCTTATTTGGCTTGGTTTCGTCACATTTATAATGACTGAGTGGTTGTCAAAGTTAGCAGGTTTGGAGCTGGACCATGAGAACACAGCTGGCAATAAAAAAAATAAAAAATAAAATTCTCGACAAGTATTAAAGTAAACTGCATGAATGAATGTTGAGACACATTTATTCCAGTAAAAACAGTTACGACAAAGCCATCAACAGCCACCATGTGTTTATCTGGACAATGGCCTTTCATCAGGTTCTTGTTTGTCTTGCTGATAGCATCCCATTTCACCTGACGGCACAATACAAATACAGATGAAGATGGGCCTTCAGAAAGGACACTGATAAGACTGACAACAAAAGCAGAAGCAAGAGATATCACATTAGCATGAAATAGCTCAAGACAGACCTATAGACAACTGATAGCCTACTCGGAAAAAAATATATAATGCCAAGTGGGGTTGGGCAATATTTAACTTGAGAGCATATGATCTGTATCAACTGATACAGATTGTGGCACTCTTGTGTCTCTGGTTGCATTAAACCACTGTGGGCAAAGATGCAAAATGCAAATTAATGAGCAGGAAATACTGGGTTTTAGCTTTAGTATTTGTATATACTGATTTGTAATGTTACGCATTTGCTGGATTAGTCAAAACAAATATTCCTGTCTTTATATCATAATTCTATACTAACTTCCAGAATAATTGTACCAAACTATTTAACAATATAGAAAATTCACAGCAGTAAACCGTTTCACTGAGGCGGTAAAACATCCAGATCTTGAGGATTCAATTCAATTCAATTCAGTTTTATTTATATAGTGCCAAATCACAACAAAAGTCATCTCAAGGCACTTTACACTGTAAGGTTTAAGACCTTACAGAATATAGGTATATACAGAATAATGTGGAAAACCCAACAGTCCCACTTAAGCAAGCACTTAGGCGACAGTGGAGAGAAAAAACTCTAACGGAAGAAACCTCCAGCAGAACCAGGCTCAAGGTGGGCGGTCATCTGCCTCGACCGGTTGGGGTGAGTGGAAAGAGGAGAGAGAAAAGAACAACAGGTAAATCAAAGACAACAACAAGAAGCAGCAGACAAAACACTAGGCAGGTTGGTAGGGCCAGCAGCTGCACACTGGAAATCATACAGACCACAACAGCCACATTTGTTAAAATAAAAGCACTATGGCTGTCAAATTCACACAAGTTAGCACAACATGAAGACAATTCAACTCCATTTGACAAGTCAGTCACTGTCATGACTGGTCCTGGTGCTTCAATTAGTCTGAATTAGTCAGCACGGGTCAGAGGAAAGAAGAAGCCCAAGGTAGAGGAGGAAAAGCTCTGCCGGGAACAGATTAAAGCTAAAGTTGACACAATAGACCCTTTTATGTTTAGTGTCACATGTATCCTACACACAAGGGCTCAAACGAGTGTGCATCTTTTTCCTTCCATTGTATTTGTCTGTGTAAAAGGAGGAAACCCTCACTCAGCTGTCCCACCGTGCTGCCTTTACTGACCCCTGAGTTCAGCATCTGGTGCAGGTTAAAATCTGAACTGGGGGGAGAATAGATAACAAAGCAGATTTTTACGTCCTCCTGTGAAAAATATCACCTGGCACTGTGTCTGAGTAGAAGAAAAGTACCTTGAGGACGTGAACCTACACGGCGAATAAGACAGATTTACAAGATTTACACTGTGGGAAAATATTATAAAGTTACGTAACATGAACCGGAGCTCACTAATCAGGAGCCACAGATAAATACAACGTGATGAGGTGTAAACACAACTAAAAAATAATTTTAAAAAAAACAAACGTGTTGACCAGTAATTAGGAGTAAAATCTCACAGGAGCTAGCTTAGGTGAAGAAACGGCGGCGGTTAGTTGACGCAGTTTTCTGGACGTTTGACTCCGGAGTGCAACAGGTGGCATAAAAAAACACACGAAACATCAGCCTGAGAGTTACTTTAAAACTTCACACCTCTCTGTCACCACTCGCTTCATTAAGTAAAGTTTACAGCAACTTAAACTGTTATTTTATGAGGTGTTAACTTTGGTGCCCGTTGCTGAGTTTAACGGCTGTTAACCGAGCCTCAGCAGTTAAAACTAGCTAACGTCAGTTACTCACCAGCGTCGCTTTTCTCTTATTTTCTGTCACTGTCGGAGATTTTTTAAACCTTTGTTTCAGATTAGAAGCTGCTGAGCAAACTGCCCGCGCCACGTCTGGGTAACTTATTCAGCCCTGTGCTGTGTTTTCTGACACGCAAAAACACAGCCGCGGTTTGCGAAGGGCGAAGGACGTCCGAGCCTCCGGGCCGCCCCGCCTCCTAAAACAAGCGCACACACCCGCCCACCCACTCAAATACAGTCCGCTGGTCCAGGAACAGATTTAAATCACACACACTGTAAATCCTCCATGTGGTCTCCGCAGGCCCGGTCCGGCTCGGCTCGGCTCGGTTCAACACAGCTGTGAGAACCTCGGGGGTGTTGGGGGGATTAATTAAATATGGGACCTGACACCGCAGTTAATTAGCCTTTAATCTGAGTTTATTATAACACAAACATCAATTAGTCATAAAATAAACTAAACGTCTCATTTGAGGTCATATAAAAGTCTGTTTGCTTGTGTTAAGATGAATCCAAGCCAGTACAACAAAGAAAATGACTCAGTTCATGCATGTTCAAAAGTAAAGAAAATAAAAATGCATGCAATCAGTAGATAATAAACCTAATGTAACTTACTGCAGCCCTGTCTCAAACTCAGTGTAAACTTAATTGTTTGCACTCTGCATAAATGCAATTTGCATTTGCGCGTCTTTACAAACCGAGAGCGTCATCTAGTGGATAGTGAGCTGACCTGAGAGTGCTTAGTTAATGAGCTGATGAAGTATTGGTGGATGCACTGCGTGTAACTCAGACAGTGAACCGTAAACGCCTCACCATAAATACGCTCAGTAGTCAATTTATTAGGTACCCCAGACTCAAACTAATGCAGACTATAGGCTAAAACAGCCCTGCAATAAATCCTGTCTCCACAAAGGTCAGTTATTTTAGAGAGATGTTGATTCAGCTTCATAATGGGTCAGAAACACCCTCCCCACAGCCTGTGTGACCATCATGTAAAGCAGGGAAAGATGAGACAGACAAGACAAATTCTCACCTTTGACATGCTGTAACTGTGAAATCATGAACATGCATTAGTCAGTGAAATCAGTTGTCGTAATAAATTACAATGAATTGTCATAATTTAATCCTTTCTTGGTTACAGCAGCACAGAGACAAGGAAAAAGTAAGAAGAAAAACCAAATACAACTAAATGGAAGTATATATATATGTGTGTGTGTGTGTATTTGGAAAAGAGGTGGATCAAACGTTAAAAAAGGTAACATCCGTAACATCTCATAATATTTTAATAACATTTAAACATTCCACAAGGACAGTTTCTCTTTATGGGGAAAGGTTTCTACTTTATCCCTTCATTCATTGTGCTTTACCTCTATTACCTTTAATTTTACACACAACAGATTAAACAGTTTTACTTTCAGGTAGATTTACAATTCCTGAGATGTGTAAGCAGTACAGGCCCAATGCATGTGGCAAATATAAAAAAAATTAAAACACTGCACTGCAATGCCAACTTAAACTGAGACTCCGATAAGTTATTTTATAATCCTTGTCACTGCAGAATAATCACCCTGGACCCTCCTCTGTAGTGGCCTATGGTTTATATTTGTTTGTGCAGAGAGACGGTGCAGTACGACAGCTTCTAACCTCAGCTCTGTGCCACTGCGTCGGGCTACAGCTCTGCACAATACACACTCTGTTCTCTGCTCAGGTGCCACAGCTGGAACATCTGGGCATGCTCAGTGATTATACTGTAGGAGACACTGCAGGGAACCTGACTGACATGTGCCGGACATGTCACAGATGCTCATATTTAGCTCATTTGATTTAATCTTTGACAAGAATCATGCTGAAAAAATAAATCTTGAAGTCTGTAAAGTTGTTGACAGTGTATTTGTTGTTGATACCTCATCAGTGGGTCTGGACCTGTATATTTCAACCTAAGTTGACTTAAAATGAGTTGAAAAAAGTTAAGTCTATTAATTTGAACATTTTAACACGTGAAACTGAATAATTTGATTTCTCTGACATACCTCATGAACCAACAGCTGAATGTGTTGCAGCAGAAGTTTGGTCCCATGTCAGCCAATTTCTTAATATTTGTATTATATATGTTTATACATTATACAATTCTTGTTTATGTTCTTCATAAATAACTTTCTAGGAGATTTATAGATTTCACACAAATGAAACATCTTTAAAAATATTATTACATATGTTCCTGAAGAATAAGGTAACACTCAATA
>JAUBNQ010000017.1:6889942-6914167 GCA_032353495.1 Ctenopoma kingsleyae | reverse complement strand
ATAGATGAGTGGATGTTTTCACCTCCTATCTGATGTCCAGTACCATCTTAAAAAATACTAGTGAAACTGAATTTAATTTCTGACCTCGAAATCGTGAAAGACACTATCTGCAAAAAATATTATTATTATTGTTAATCTCTATCAGGCTACTGTTCAGACCTTTTTCCGTTAACCAGACTAAATTATGAATTAAATTCTTTCACTATTGGAAAATATTTTGTTTGTTTTCTTTGTGTATTGATGTGTTCTTACCTTGTGCGCGTGCCTGCTCTGGGTGTCTTCATGTCTCTTCTGTCACTCTCATCATCTGAATTGTCTGGGGAGAGGTTGTCATGCATCTCATCCTTGTCCTGTTTCTCCATCTTCAGCTCCAGGGCGGCAGATACCTGGCTAGCCAGGACGGAAGTAAGACCTGTTGAAGGCAAACACGGAAATGAGACATGAAAATAAACTGAAACAAGTTCATATCATGTTGTGTCAGGCATATAATAGGACTGCAGTGAGCATCAGACCTCTGAATGTTTCCACTTGGTGGTTGAGATCTGTGCTGGATGTGGAGCTGGCGCTGGGAAGGCCTTCATGGCTGTTGTTCAGGCTGGCAGCGTCGTCAGCATGGGCACCACCCTGCTGATCACACACACAGCACACAGCTAAGTGTTTGACAGCTATTTATTAAACTTTATGTGTCCTTGTTTGCGTTACATTATAGCTCACTGCTGTGGCATTTGCATGAGGATTTATCTGTATCTGTAACCACAACTGACAACGCGTCCTTTTTCTTGTGTCTAAAATGAGACAATTCCCTCTGTGCTCTGTTTTAAAAGATGTCAAGTTGAACCCACTGAACAGTCTGACCATGTCCATGTTATTTTGTCCACATTCATCACATAAAAATGAACAACTCCCACCATGTTGTACCACAAAGTTCCTCCTTCCTGAGGTTTACCACATGTTCTTAAACTATCTGTTATTTCTCTTATGAGAACCAGGCAAAGGCGGGGAAATCGTCACAGAGGGTGGAGGGTATCTCCCCCTTTTCTTACGGAATGTGATCCCCAGTCACTGTTGGCCTCTGTTAACCCCATCACCCCGAGACCCTCCCCTTCCTGAGCACTACGCTAATCTTTGCTGCGCTCTCAACAGGTGTCCAAACAACTCTTTGTCTGGAGGAGGAGGAGGGAAGCCGGGGCTCTGGCAAGAAAAGAACGCTGCCATTTTCATGGCTGGGCCTCATTACCATACAGCTGAGGACCTCTATTTGGGTGGAGGCCGCGGGTTCAGACACACATTTCCAACGATTCAGATTTCCTGGGTTGTTAAAAAGAAGTGATGAAAAGGGGAGGAAAGGGGTAGAGGGCGGGGTGTCAGTCGGAGTAAAAAGCCTGTGGCTGTGCCGTGCCGAGGCTGGTGAGCCCTGTCTGAGGGGACCTCTTCCCACACAGGAAGTGCTGTGTTAGTGCAGACACAGTATGTTCTATCTCACAGTCGCAGTCGGTCAACATCACTGCCACAACCCAGCTCTCTGTAACAAATACATCACACTGAGCTCTTTTGACAACCACAGAACAATTCTTGTTAGGCGACAAAACAAGCTACTCTGAACGATCCAACAGCTTCAGCATCAAAAGTCAAAACACCCAGAGACAGAAAACACAGCACACGAAAAACAAAATAAAACGCTTTAAAATAAATTCTTTCTGGAAAAGGAAATTTGAGATGGAGAGAGACATAAAAAGTGATAAGAAGTAGAACAAAAAACAAAACAAATAAACACTGGAGCTTTGATGATCGTGCATAAAAAAAACCCACTATGATATCAGTCTAAATAAAAACATGAATTACACTTTTAATTTATATTTTTGTTTTAGAACTTGGCATCTGAAGAATTGTCATGTGGTTGTTTGGTTACAAGTTCTGCGCACGTACAGTACGTGTTATGTTAGCTGTCTAACAAGCCTGAGTCTGGGTTAAATGTTTAATCGGGCAGAATAATGATCATCACTTCTTTTGATAACTGCTAAATATTTTCTAGTTGGACAAAACAAACAGTAGAAGGCATAAATGTAAGATCCTGGAATTTATAAGTCAACATTTCCACAGTCTTTACCTGGTAAAAACTGTGCAACTGAAGGTAATATCTAATTTAAATGTAATCACAGAAGAATAAAGGTTTCATCAGAGGACCAGGGCTTTTTCTAAATCATAAGACATATTACTCTATTCATCTTAAAGCTGATCCTGCATTGTTTTTTGTCGCTGAAGTTGTTTTGTTTTTTTTTTTGTTAATGTGTGTGAGGCCCAAATTACTTCCAAACACCTCCGGACTGCAGTTGGACGAGTCCTCCTCATTTTGATTTCCACTAAAGATGTGTTCAGATTTCTTGGTACTTTAAAATACCTTGGATGACGGATGGGTGAGCACATCATGATTTATACTGAGACCTGCATTCCCCTGTTTGTCAAGAGGCTTCAAACTCAAAAAGGAGTGCAACACACAAACAGTTCCCACACCACAGCACAACTTTACTCCATTTGCGCCTGTTTTTCTCATTTCATCTTTCACCCTTGTGTATACAGCCGCTCTGAGGAGGGTGAGCTTTAGGCCAACCATTACACTTATGGAAAATATGTGTGTGGAAAATGTCTAGTTTTTACACATGGCAGCGAACCCGTTTTAAACAGGTGTCTATGGCTTCTTCTGTTGTGAAGTCAGAAAAACAACATAGCAAGACTTGATGCTTTATGCTATATCCTGAATCACACAGCCAACTAGAAACCTAAATACGTAGACGAAGTTTTCATACCATCGCTGCTGTTCGACTTGGAACCAATGCAGAGGCAGGGAAGTTTGCTCCAATGGCTGCTATTGGTCCATTTGGTGCCTGTCCCAGCAGACTGTGTATGTCGCTGGGCAGACTGGCAGTGGAGCCCACTGCATGGTTCCTCAGAACAAGGATTGCATCATCCAATCTGTCCAGACGATCCTCCATTCGAGACTGGGAGGACCAGAGGGATTGGGGAGCGATGGGTTAGGGAGAGGGAGAAGAGAGGAAAAGAAGGACAGAGCAGCTTAGTATAAGCACATTAGAACCAAAATTGAAAACACTGATTGTATGGTGTGGACTTTAAAAGAAAATAAACATCCGAAACATAAGATAAAGAAGGCAATTCAAATGCAAAATCAATTGAGCCATTTCAGCTTGAGTTGTAAAAGTCAACAGCATTTGTTTTTACCAGAATGATGGTGAGATGCACTACATTCACCACTTGCAGTGCTTCAACAATTAATACAGAATTCAACATCTGCACCTAAGCTGATTACTGCAAGCTGGAATGCTAACAACATAACACGACAATATGGCAACGAAGGCAGTAAAAAAAAATGAAACTGCATTTCACTGTGAGGAATGTGGACTGCAGGTTAAGCTAGTGAGAGACAATAAAAGGAGGAATGCAAAGACGTATGGGAACACGTAATGAGTAAAGTCTCTATCTGAAAAGTACCTCACAGACATCCTTTAAGAAAGACATGGCATCCTGGAGATGCTCATGTAACTGCTGATGAACTCTGTTTTTCTGGCAAAGTCAAATAAGAATAAGACAGGATTATGAAAAACGATCAGTATCTATAAATACTAGAAACACACTGTGGATAGAGATTGTTTTTGTAAAAAAAAAAAAAACACACACACACAGACACACACACAAAAAAGGCAGGATTTGGAAGGAAGCACGCAGTTGCTGACCGTTCACTTTGTAAGGATGAAGATGTTTAGTTTGCACATTTAATAACCTCTTCTACATTACTGGTCACATCCTCTGCACTTTCGACAAAGATGCAAAAGTTTCTTTACATCACTGGTTTCTAAGTTTTGTGTTTCGTTATTTCTCTGTTATTTCAATTATGGCCCCTTGTTTTTTTCAACAGCCTGCAAGATGACATCAAGGTGGACTTTTTTATCGTCACCACTGAAAACTTTAAAACTGCCAACGTGCAGTTCACAAATACAACATGTATAATGGTAAATTTAAAAAATATTCAAACGACACACTGTGTAGTGCTGCAAAACAACCTTGTTTGTAGTGGGATGCGTCCTGTCAACAGTATTACAGACATTTTGTCGTTACAGTCCATGAAGAAAGTATTTTCTGGGCTGCGTGGGGATTTTTTGTTGCAGTACTGTGAGTGGCCACTTTTTCACACTGTTTTTATCAGCATCAGTTAGTAGTTTGGTGGCCACAAAGCAACAAAGAGTGGGAGGAAACATCTACATGACCGTGTATAATGTCCTCTTCACATGCCACTGTCTGACTAAACTGTCTGACTATGTGTTAAGTCTGGAACTGGAGTGACTGTACCTAAAATCATGTTCCATATTTGAAGCAATTAAAATTTTTTACTTTTTTACTGTGGCAGATATAACTGTGGGTTAATTATTTAAATTATCAGTAATGTCATTATTTTTTGCGTCTTCTATCTTTATTGCTACATTTTTCTTAACTGAGAAGATAATAAATGAACTTATAAGGGCTCTATATAATTAAATACTCTGACCTATGAAAAAACTCTCAGCAAAACATGTAAGAACAGGACATGCATCAGGTAGCAGGCTGGATGAAAGGTGATCTGGAGCTTGGGTCATATTGCAGCGAAGGAATCCTGGAGAAGTGGTCCAGCAAACAGCTGCTACCCCCCACACCAGCCCCCTTTAACTAAACCCATCCCATAACTGTCATCCCAGTCCTAGCCCACGGAGTAGAGGACAGATGGCAAGCCCCAAGGGACGGGTATTGTTCAGTTTGGTTTTCCCTCTAGCCCCACCTTCCTCAGCAAAGCATTTGTCAGGCAGGAATCTCCATGTAATGCTAGCCCAGCCCTGTTCTGTATGGGTAACTTAGCCAAAGTGAGCATCCATCATATCCTGCATATCCTCACTGAAAGATGGAGGCAGACAGGAAGCTTACCAGTGAGTGAAGAGAGTTCTCATAATTTGGAGAGGACGGGGTCTGTCCACTGGCGCGGGGCCACTGGTTGGTACCTAATGAGGGAGAAAAATATGTTGTGGAGGTCAGTGTTAGCAATCATCTGATTCATTGTGGCTGATAGCTGCATCCTCCTCCACTGGCTGCACCCATACGACAGCTAACTGACACACACAATAACACACAGTCCTAACAACACTGACATCCTGATTTTCTGGTTTCTTGTTGTTCTGTGTGAGATATTTTTATCTTTTAGGGACAACTGCATCACTTCCTGATGGCTGGACTGCATCCTGACACATGAGCCAGCGGAGGGTTCGACTAACGCCCACTTCCACCCTGAAATGTATGCTGCATCCGCACATTAATAAGCATAGCTATGAGAAGCATGGAGAACAATGTGAGCACTGACAAATGTGATTTTAACACTAGTTATCCTTCACACTTCCTTTTTCCTTGAGTCCTACAGCAGGCTGATCAAAAATGTCTTTAGGCACATTGCCTTCATGAAGATTTTTTTTTTTTTTTTTAAAGGAACCATGCCAAGCCTTTGGGTTCAATCAAGTTCAGACTCTACTGTATTAGCATGAGCACTGCTGAGTTATCGTTTTCATTATTTTTTTTTTTGTCACCTATTTGACTGGTGATGTGGCAACACTATAGTCACTTTGTATTTTACAGGATTCACGTCTGGAAACATCTGCGTTATACTAATATGTCTCATAAAACTAAAACAATCTTTGGCACTTTGAAAAATCATGTGTTTTAATCACTTAATCTAAATATGGAGACATTTAAGATACTCTGCATTTGAGGTTAATAATTCGTTTTTGGAAGTTCTTCACAGTGGACTCTTATTCGAGCCAAAATGTTACAGACCAGTGAAGCAAAGCAAATGAAGCTCATCTGAGCTGGTGTAAATTAGAGCAAATGAAAAGGAATCCACATCTGCTCATCACATTTTCTTTTCTGAAGTGCAATCATCCAAGTAACCTGCCTGCCATGTGCAACAGGACAATACATTATACAATCGAATAACCTTAATGGACTTTGACAACAGTCAACTATTGCGGGTTATTGACAGAATAAGATGTGTGTGGGTCTTTACAGCTAAAGACTATTAGTGCTCTTCTGGTGGAAGGATGCCAAACCAAGACAACACTGTGGTACATGGAGCCCATACTACAGAAAGAGACTTTGTTTGGTCATCTATCGTTTAGTGTGCCTAAAATCTAATTTTTTATTCAAGTTTTATTCATTCTTAATTTAAATAGATATTTAAAAGCTACAAACTTCAAAATGGCAACCCGAGTCTCATCTGTGAGAAGACTGATGCAATATATAACATAAAAATCAAGGCCAATGTGATCACATCTAATATACACTAAACCAGTGACTGCAAGACAATGAACACACACACACAAAGTCACACCTCTTCAACTGTAAAATAACTTCTTCCATCGATTCTTTACAAAGAAATGTCTCACTAAACGTCTGCCACACACACATCTCTACACACAGAACCTTGGAAAAAGCTGACTTTAATTAACAGACTATTAAAAGAGACTTTAGAAGAGGAAATGAAAAAGCCTGTTTTGCCTCAGCTTTCTCCCAGGTGAGTGAGACAGGAACTCCACATGAGCCTCTTCTGGCTGGCGGGAATGAAAAATTAGCCTGGGGCTCTGGTCCCCACGTGCAGCAGAGAGGGCTAATTGAACAAACCAGTCTTGAGTAATGTGCTGTATATTGGTGTAATCCCAGTGATGAATGGTTTCTGTGGCTAACATCAGCAGCGAGCCAAATTTTGTGCCTAATTCAAAGTATCGGTCTTTCACTAACCTCAGAAGCAGAAAAAGTTTAATAATTAGTGAAACTATTCCCATTTCCTAGAATTTTAAATCTATTCATTTTGCATTTGCAGTAGTTTTTTACTGTTAGTTTCTTTTGTATGTGATAAGAATTTTATTAATTACAAAACTTCAGTTTTTTAATCATGAATAAAAAATAGCATTTGAGTTACATTTTTATTTTCATGACAACATTGTTATCCTGCCAGGTGTGACATACTGTAAATAGGTCAAGAGGGGGGATCTGCCTACGTGAGACTGTCATAGTCCTCCTCATCAGCTGAGTCACAGCCACCCTCCTTCACCCACTGGCAGATAAACGAGGCCTTTTGCTGCCTGCTCTGTGTGCGCGTGTGTTGGGGGGGAACAGCTGTCCATTGGGCAGGGCAACAGCTGAGGATGAGGGGGGTATACGTAGAGACAGCTGTCACCACTCCATTACCACACATGACACAACTGCCCACTGAAACAACACAGTGGGCTTTCCCTCACTCACTTTCCTTGCATTACTCTCTTGCCTGTGTCAACACGTCAACGACCCATGTTCTTCAAAGACTCTTTTTAATGCACTCAAAAACCAGTATTACAAACAAGAAGATCTTTTACCTGTTATTTCGCTTTGGGCCCCTGCTTTTGTTGCACAATAGAAATACAAATCAAAAAGAGTCTTGTCTCTTCATCCTCAAAAACACAAACTGACAAGCACTTGTCTGGAAAAACAGGATTATGTAACATTATATCTACTCCCTAAAAGTGGGTCTTTTACAAAGTAGTGCCATGAGCCACTATTATAAACTGAAAGAACTTAGTTTTCCGCAGAAAATGAATATGAAAAGCTTTTCACGGTGTAATTCAAGACCCACTTCAAACACTTTCACTGCAAGATTTGAAATCCTTTAAGCACCCCAAAAAGCCACAGCCCGAGTCTGTTTCCTTTACATTGTCATTCCAGGGTTGGTCAATAAACCTTTCCATTCCTTAAAAATAAAGAAGTCTAAAGAAGAACTTGCTATTCCAAAGAACTTGTCAGTAGGATCTAAATTTATGAACATGAACAAAGACCCTCCTAAAAGGCTTAGAGCCAAAACCAGTCAGTGATATCACCATGAGTCAACATGGCGCAGCTCTCTTAGTCATGTTGTGAACACTGGACGCAGCAAGTCAGAAGATGTTTAAAGCGCAGGTGTAGCTAAAATCTGAATGCACAGATTTCATGCCTTCAGTACAACTCTCTCTGCAGACAGGAAGCAGCAGCTCGTACCCAAATCTGGCTCAATCAAAGCGTCTCTTCTCTTTGCTTGAGATTAATGTTTGTTGTACATGGTCTCAAAAAATTGGTTTAATAAAAAATGACTCTTTTTGGTATGATTTAAAATACTTGTCACAAATGTTGTTCCCATGCCTTAACACAGGCTAAACTCAGCTTTCCTTTAGAATGGATTAATGTAAAAATGGCATTAACTTCACTGGTACAGATAAAGCGTGGAGTACCAAATGATTAGAGCTATTCTAAAGCTAAAAGGGTTATTAAATTAAGTTTTAGGGAAACTTTCAACACTTGCCTCTGCTTAGGCTTTAATTAATCCAGCTAATGCAGCACATTAGAAGTAAAAGTAATTAAATTAATTAAAGTCATATTCATGAAAGTTAGATTGAGTATTCCAGGTCAAGGCCTAATTCTAACACAATCTGATGTGTGTCTCACTGGTGAAAAAAATCTTTATAAAGTTCTTTCAGAGAAGTATATTTTTCATTCTACAGTAGGTTTAAGTGTACAGGAGGTGTGTATGAGATTAAGATCCAAAGACTGGAACTCTACCTGGCCTTGCAGAAGGGGTTCCAGCAGCAGTCACCACGGTACCTGCTGAGGCAGCACCTGCTGTGGCTGTCAGAGGTGAAGGAGAACCCACGGGTGTCGAGGGGTTCGACGGAAAACTACTGCTAGTGTGGTCAGGAGAGTAAATCTGTGGAAGCACAGAGATAGAGGAAAATATTTCAATATTACATGCAGGATCAACGGCTCTTCATAAGAAACGTATGTATGTGTAAGAAATGTATGTATGTATATGTTATCATCTTTAGGAAAAAAACTGTATCATAATTTAAGGAATGTTTACTACTGCTGCCAGGGATGCAATGAAAATGCTCAGTGCATACAAATACAAACTTTATTTCCACAAAAGGTGGGACTGAAATGCAATAAAAACTAATATAAAACTGTGATTTGTCTGTGACCTTTGTTTATCTGTGAAAAGTACATAAAAGATTTTCAGCATATTCACTGAACAACTTTATTTTTATTTGTATTTTGCAAATATATGTACATTTAGAGTTTGATGCCTGCAATATATCCAAAATGAAGTTGTGACATGAGGGAAAATAAGACTGAAAAGTTTATAAAATATTAAATTTACACTGTTGGTTTTGGATGATTCCAAAATCAGCTGGTTAATTGGTAACAGGTGAGGTTATCATGATTGGGTATAAAAAAGAAGCGTCAAAAAAAAAAATCAAAAGAATTTTGATCTACAGTACATAATATTGTGAAAAGATTCAGGGACTCTGGGAAAATCTAGGCACATAAAAGCTCAGCGCAGCGAGTACTCTGGGCCTGAGTTCATGTCCGATGGACGGAAAGATACTGGAAAAATGCTCTGTGGTCAGACGAGTCCACAGTTCAGCTAGTACTGCACATAAACACAAATTACTATGTTTAGTCTAGTTTATCCACATTTACTAACAGGAACAAAGAAGAAAGGTTGGATCAGTCTCAAGGATTCTACTTTTCATATATGAACCATACAGAAGTGATCAACGCTATAACTCCTTAGTGTGTCAGTCTGTTTGTATGTTGCACTAATTTAAGGTACAAGTATGCACACTTCCATTGGTGTGGTTCAGTTTTTTTCATACCAACTGACAATTTAAAACTGAAATCAATAAAGTAAAATGAAAAATGTCAGATTCAAATGAAAAAATGTTAATTTACTAATGACCCAAATTCTGAATATTAATTGTACTAAATTTGCTCAGTGATTAAATAAATGTGTACAACTTTAAAAGGTTGAATCAAGGTGAGAATGTTTTTCACTATAAAGACTCAGTGCCTGTGCTCGTCATTCCTGTTATTATTCCACTGTGGTTTAAACAAGTGCAGACGTCCAACCTGGAAACCCCGTTAAGCCAACAACAGAAAATCTCATGGGCATTTCTCCCTGCAGCCGGATACTATTGTGAACCATGAATCAAAATCTAGTCGTATTCAACTGTTGTTTATTTTTGTATCTTTCTAAACTTCATAATGTCTATGACTACTACCACAACTGGGGCAAATGTCTTGTTTTTCTGCATTAAATACGAAGAGTTACTTCAGTGTTACTGATGAATAAAACACAAATCAGAGGAACTTTATTGTGTCAGTGCGTCGTCTGCTAGGTTACACTGAGGTCGGTGAGTTTTAGGACGACATGTCAATCACAAGGGAATGAGGAGATTACGTCTTCAGAACTTCCACTGGGATTTCATTTGTTTAAACAAATGCTGGATTAAAGCACCAACACATCCCTCATTTTTTTCCTTTAATAAGAGGATATTGTGCCATAATGGAACGTGTCTCAGAGAACTCAGGGTATTACGAGTAGATCCCAAATAATTAGCAGAGAAAAAAAAAACAGCGGATCCAGAGATTTCTCCTCCAAGTGTAGATCAAATTGAGCTCGCAGGAAACCGTTTGGACGGCCGCACGGATGATAGAATGCACTCATTAATAATCTCCTTATTCAATCTTGATCTCCGGGCTTTAGTTTTTCAATCAACTTGGAGTATGTGGATAGGGGTTTTATTGAAGTATGTCACTGAGTATGGTTGGAAGAGGGATCGGAGGAATGACTATTTTTTACTTTTCCACACTTTCAGTGTTTCTTTTTTCTTAGCAGTTTCACTCTCAGACAAGCAGTTCGGTCAGAAGGACGACTAATAGTGTGGTCACCACTGTGTCAGAAACCAGTAAGACTCGAAACAAAACTCCAAATATTTCTCCAAATATTTATAAGTGTGACGTCCGACCCGACAATGTATGACTTTCTATTATTTTCACTCCCTGGCTACTAACGCCACATTGAAACTGAAACATGGCTCATTTTACTGGAATAAATGAAGCTCCGCCTCATCATCAGTTACGCTCCCGCAGGCAGCATGGGGCCAATAAGCACGGCCAATTTAAAAGGGCGGAGAACAAAAGCTTCACAAAGGACGGCCCGTGGAGTTGAGCCACAGCAGTTAGAAACTCCCCTGTGCCCCCTGCTCCATCCACCCACCCCCACCCCAGTCCAACCGTGTCCATTTCATTCCAGTTTTGTCATGCTAATAGAATTGAGTCTGCAAATATAAAGGACTTAATTTGTTATTACCATCCCTAAACTCTCATATTTGGGATTCACACTAGTAAGAAATATTCCCCCTAAATGAACAGCTGGGGCTTGCATGTGTGGAATTAAAATGTTGCTAAATCTAATATCAATATGTTAATGCACACATCTTATCTGCGCAATATATTAAACACTATTTGAGGACATATTGTTGAAAAAAAGAAAGGCCCAATCTGGTTAAGTGAAAGTAGCAAATGCAGTTCTGTAGATGGGATATTATTTCAGTGAGACAGTATGGGGAAGAGTGAAGGGATTTATTAGTGTAAGATAAAATGTCCATTATGTTATGCTTCTTGTGATAAGTACACGTTCTATGGTCCTATAAAACTAATATTAGAACTATGAGCCATTATAATACAGCTTATTTTATCAACTCAGTTACATCCTCCACCTGTTTGTCCATATTCTATTTGTCCTCCCAATTTTCCTGAATCAGAGTTTTATTACAGTATCATTAAATTAATTCACATCTTGGTTGATAGCTTAGAGTCAAAGCTCAAGCTTTCACCCCAGGTTTGAATATGTTTCTCTATACTGTATATATATATATATCTACTATCCATCAATCAATGTGTGTCTAACAAACCTCTGTGAGAGGCAACTACTTTACACAACACATTACAGGATGTCACAGACACCCATGGCTGGTTTTACAAAGTGTAATCCACTGGCTTTAGGAGTATTTTTAATGTAATGTCTCTTTCTTGAATACTCTTACTTAAGCCCACAATTATCCAGGCTTAGGCCCAAAAAAACAACTACAAACATGTCCTCTGGGCTTTTTAATCAGCATTCAGTATAGCACTTAATTCCCTGCATGATTACTGAGGTCACCTTCTTAGAGACAGAAATGACCATTATTGTTTTTTTGACTTCCACACAAACAGAGTCCGTTTTTCAGTGTGTGGGTGCTAAGAAATGATTTCCACACCATGACAGGAGGTCGGACTTGAAGGCAGATGTGTGTGTACGTGACAGCAAATGTTAAACCCAAAAATATAGCATGTGTGGTATGATGAACCAAAGACCAAGTTAAAAATGAGGTTGTAACTCACCGAGGCTAAAGCCTTGCCCAATGCATCTCCAGTCTGTGAGCTTCCAGTGGCGTTCCCCCGATTTGCAGCAGCTAAGGAAACAGAGAAGGCGGTTTCGAGACAGCAAAGTCAGACAAATCAAGAGTGGTCACAGTACACCAAGCAGTTGTCCGACTGCCTAACTGGCTAACTTTATAGAATGGATATTTAGCAATAATAACATGAAGTCATTCTGAGCGGTAACTGAGAACATACCCATGACCCCATCAGCTGTGTTGACGGACGGGGTGTGTGCTGAAGTGACAAATGGCGAAGTGCTGGTGTTGCTTCGGTGGAAGCTGGACATGGGAGGAAGACTGGCATTGATGTCTGGAGAGACTGAGTGTGCGGGGTAATTCTGAAAGATGAAAAACATAAATGCTTTAGTTCCAGTCACAAATGTACATATGAAAGAGCCTCTTTATTCACTGATTTTTATTTTGTCCTTTGACATCTACCGTCCAAAAGTTACTGTGGGGGAGGGACAGAGATAAAGGGAGGGCAGGCAGCATCTGCAGACTCCCTGTGATGCCCTGACAGCTGAAGCAGGCAGGCAGACAAGACCAGATCACACACTGATACAAACAGGGTCAGCGGTGTCTTCACTGATAACAACCAGACAAACACTTCAGATGCATGCAAAAGTGTGCTGAGGGGCAACAAAATAAAGTGGTGCTGCTTACCAAACGGTCATGTGAGTGCAGGCTGCTGTAGTTTCCCGACTGTGGCATGTGAGATGAAGCTCCTGCGAGCATTCCCCCGTAGCCAGGCTGACTGATCCCATTGGACGAGTTCCACAGGTCTGAAGAACTGTGGGTACCATCTAATCACAAGAATACATAAATTATGTAAGTATATAATATAGATTAGAATTGAGGACTATAATGTGTTTTTCAGCCTCAAACCCTACTCTTATAACTTGGAGTTGTCCAAAGACTACTTCTTATTTTTTACACCCACCTGAGATCACATAAAGCTAAAACAAGACGTCTGCTTTTATGTCTAAGTCTGGGACACAGAAGTAAGGACAGGGCACAAACTTACGCACAAAATACGCCTAAAACAACTGAATCTGTCTTTATCAGCGCTGAAAGTAGTGTGATGCAATATTTTAGTCATTTGTTTGTCATTGTGACAACTGCTACAAATGGCAAAATGATGATGAATCGACAAATCACGTTGAAAGCAAACACAAGGCCCATAAAAAAATAAATACTATTTTGTAACCTCTGTAGTAAGAAGTCATTAGGAATAAAAAATATGATGTTAAATTCTATTTAACTTCAGTACTGGTAGTAAATCCAACAACTGCTGAGTACTTGCTTTTGAACTTACCAAAGAAAGTGCTTGCAAACATACTGCTGGAGGGCTTAGGAGAAGAGTAAGAAGGTGAATCTCTGTTGAAGTCTTCTGAGTTTGGAGATGGTGCGTACACCTGCCAGGAAAAAAATAAATGTTATTAGTTCGGCCCACCACACTGTAAAGTACTGTGGGAGCCATCCAACAGACTATTTTTTCAAAGTGTACAGAGACACAATTAAAAAACTGTCAGCGTTCTTATCTGTGTTCCTGTGAAATAAACACTTTCAAGATAAATGAAAAGCACAACCACACTTAAAAATGTGGGTGCATTAAGCTATGTGACATCAAGTGCATATACATACACACACGTTCAAACACATGTACTGTAGATGTGGCCCTGAAACCACAAACACACGCACATACTTTAATGACTAGCAAGCAATCAAGCTCATGATGGGAGGAGTGGATTATCAGGGGTATTTGCATTTCAGATCAACTCAACCTCTAATGGAAGTATAATGATACCCGCTTACATGCGCAGACTAAATGCCTGGCAAATTACAGCATTCCCAGAGAGGCAGAAATCAAATAAGTGGTTCAAAAGCAGCTTGCTTTGCTTTCTTTATATTTGTACCTGCAAGCTGGTGGTAGAGTGAAAGGAGAGGCACAATGGGCATGCTGTTGTACAGCTGTGTGTGTGCCAAGCAAGGCGGGAGGATCAAAGACACTGGAGGCCAAACACCAGTGATGTGGTCTCTGACTTCATCCACTCCAGATGGAGAGAGAGAGAGGGTGAGGAGAGAGACAGAGCACAGGGGAGAGTAGAAGGGAGAGGTCTGAATAAATTCTCCCTCCCGCAGACAGGACTGGACGACCCCACGGCCGTGTAAGACTAATCAGAGCCAGACCTGCCAACCAGATTCCACCTGCAGATGTCCAACTTGCGCCCTTTACTCTGCTCTTAAACGGCTCAGATGTTGGCATTAAGACAGCTCACTATTCAAAAATGTCTGCAGACGTGATGACAACCACAAAGGTTGTTAACTGTTTACTCTTTAAGTTGTTTAATGACACAGCGCTGATGGAAAATATTCATCACAGCTCGAGTGTAAGTTCAATTCAGTCCCTCGCTCACACATGTGGACGTTATATCAACGCAGATTTAAGAGGTGGTGGGGGTACACAAGGCGGTTGGGCTTTGCTGAGTGAGCAAGACTCCAGCGTGTTGTTGTCTGGGTGTGTAATTAAAGTGCTCTGGGAGGGGTGGAGCTCTCATGGGTCTTCTGGCTTACACATGTGACCAGGTTTGATGGTGGTTCCGTGGCTCAGGTTAGCCTCACACAGGAGCCCAGGCTTTTGTCTTTTGCCTGTGTCAGATGCTCAATGGGCAGCATATGGCAGCGGATAATGCTAATTGTCCTTTTTACCCTGGACTAACCAGTCAAAGCATTAATAAACCATCCCAAACACTGGGTGCCTCATTCCACTGGCCTATGGAAGAGAGTGCCCGCCTGGGTTTCCTTTTACAAGGCCATTAATTAAAAGCCGTCACTCACGCAGATCAACACACCAGCGCAGACCTACAGCGGATATTTGAGCATCAGTCGTTATTTCTTGTTAAAAAATAAACTCCCTTCTGTACCTCATCTTTTACTAGCATTCATATATCATAAAGTGAGGACCAATAAAATAAAAAAAAAGTGAACTTGCATTACAAGTTGTGCTTTGGATTGCACAATTATGGTGCATGAAACGATCATACGATATCACATAATAAATTTAATTACAATTGTACTGAGTAAGTAGCTTTTATATACAAAATACTGACAGAATAAAAGACAAATAATGTCACTGGGACAAACCTGTGTAGGTACAGAGTTGTTGGCAAATTATACACCTTTTCTGATACCAGATACTGCATCGAGTTACTGATTCAGTTTTGTAACTTTACTTTGTCTTTCAACAGCTCTTCTGTCAACTGAGAAGTGAATATATCCTGCACACCTTCTACCACGTCTGCGCTACCTGCCTTTGAAGTTCATACCACGCCAATCAAAATATCAAACATTAAAATACAATCTGTCAACCAGCAGTAAGCATGAAATATAATCACAGGAAGGGAGAGGACATTTTAAAAAAAGAAATAAAACTAAGAAAAAAATTCAGGCTAATGGCCAAGAAGCTCAAAGAAAAGAGTTCAAACACACTCCTAATGGCGTGTCCTGTCTTTGTGCTGCATGTCATTACTTGGAATCGAACCACATCTCTGGGGCATTTTGTTTCAAGTCCAAATCTTACACATTTACAGAGCTTAGTGTGCACAACAGACACAATGCCTCTTCAAACTACTGCTCAGCTCAGCCTGCTTGGAGGGGCGTTGCTCAACACTTGTGGGTGCGTGGTACCTGCCAATTCTTTGTGGAAAATAAAGCGTTCAGTATTTTCATGCATAAAACTGTTAGATTACACTTGCAATCTTGCATAAAATAACTTTCACTGGCACAGTGTTTGTTAGATTAAATCAGTTTGACATGAGGAATGTTTTAAGTGAAACGTTTCCAAGGCTGTAAGGTTTTAAAAAAACACACATTTCACATCAATTATTTGGTACAGTTTGAACAAGTATTTGTTGTTTAATTAAACAAAAAATTCTATTAGTAAGACAAATATGTACTTTACATGAAAATATCTAAATATTTTTAAAGCCTAGTCAATTTTCTCGCATTGAACTGGAAAATAAACAAGGAAAAGATCTCGCAGCTAAGCAGATATTTACTTTAACACATGTAGGCATTCAACAAGTTAACACAGGTGAAAAACAGCTCATGAGACATAGTGTGGTATCATTTGCAACCAAACTCCTTAAACATCAGACACACAATAGTATGCGTTTGAATACTTGACTCAGGTTTCATATATATTATAAACAAGTAACTCAAATTCAGCATGTTTAGTGCTTTTTTTCTTCTTAGCAAAGCAATAAAAGGTTTCATCCAAATGCACATTCTGACAGCAGAGCAGCCTACTGGGAGTCAGGTCCTCTAAAAATAGAGCAGCCACCATGCTGCAGAATAATACCTTCCAGTCGTTAATGCCACAAAAATTTGGTTTCGACATCAATGAAACGTCATTAACTACTCACAAGATGTGTTTCATATAAATATATATCTGATAGTTCAATGCACACATAAACACCCTCCCACCCCCACACTGACTTTGTGTTTTCAATGCAGTCAAGCATGCATGCCTCAGTACGTGTGCAACACATGTGCATATGGCGGATGTAAGGATTAGCTTGTGGTGATGAGTGTTGACCCCCTAGAAAGAGTGATATAACCTGTTGCACTACAAAAACAACAACGGCCATGTCCCACCCAAAAGAGCACATGCTGTTGTTTTCGTGTTTTTACTGTTTTCAAACCGAGTTCTGTTACATCCCACTTGTGGAGGAAAAGCTTTCTGTGAAGCAAAACGAGGAAGGGAAAAGAAAGGGGTTTTCGCTTCAAATTTTTCATTTTAACTAATAGGGAACGGAAGATCAGTGAGTTGCTCCATCTGTATTGGTTCCATGCCACCAGCTTACAAGCCAATGGCCCACTGCGAATTCTCCCACTGCTCCAGATGGTGAGCCTGCTATGCAACTCTGCATTATAACAAATTAATGTGGATCAAGTTGGTGCACAGAAAAAGCACACATATTTCTTTTTCTTGCAAGGAAAACAGAAAAAAAAAACCTTTGCGCTGGTTACTTAACAAGTGCTTTTGATCATAAAGTTTGCCCGTTCTGTCCACATGCTATCAATTTTCTCCCCATCACCAATTGTAACACAAGCCTGTTAATACTTAATATGAAATAGATCAAAGTCATCTTTCGTGCAGTGGGAACAAAGGAAATGCTGTAATGGGTTATAAGGAAACTTGAAACACAAGTTTGAGTAAGACGACCTTTTAAATACAATATCATGAAAAGACTAACTTCTTTATTTTTCCTTCAAACACACATTATATAACAGCAAAACTATTGCAGGCAATGACAGGTGGAAATCTGGCTGTGTAATTCTCTTATGACTTATGCTTATGGATTACTGAAATGCACTATAGAGCTCATTCAGCCATTGTTACACTTTATCCCTGAGCAAATTCCAAGACATTTTACAATAAAAAACAGGAGAAACACTTTCTGCAACACATGTGAAACTCACTTCTTTCAAGTCCAACTGCAGCATAAATACAAACACAACCACGTACACACAACTCTGCATGTATAAAAAAAAATTACTCATTCAGAAAACTTTTTCAGAGTAACAAAAATCAAAGCGGTCATTACAGAGAAGTTCAGAAAACACATTAGGCTCCCTGTGGCGTCAAGAATGCCAAAGTGATTAAAAACAGATGGAATAACAGCAACACTGGTGCTTGGAGCTCAATCTGCAAACAGGAAAGTATAACCTCAACAGGCAGCCTCTTTCCCTTAATCATTCCCAGATTCCCACTTGTTATTATTTCAGCCCAGTCTCGGAGCTGAAGAAACCAGCCAGTAAAAATAAATTCAAGGCTGCAAAAACTTTTTTCTGCCACGCTGTGTCATTCTGTATATGGGTAAAAAAGTTGAAAATGGCACCGCTTTTGTACGATATTTACTTGTTTGTGCACAGCTGGGTAGAAAGAAGAATAAAAACACACTAAAGTAAGTTTATAACACAGTTATAACACTTTAACTGCATGATTTCAATTGTAGTGTCACACAGCTTTAACTGATGTAATGGAAAATCAGAAAGAGGAGCCTCAGGCACATGCAATCACACACACACAGGTGCATGGGAACATAGCGTTTTTATATTTATATTAATAAACGTCATAAGACAGTCAGATAGACAAGCAGAGTGAGACCGACAGTCTTACACACACACACAAGCACACTTTTCCAGCTCTTCTTACGCACACACATTCCCAAAGAGACAACTCACCGATTTCCCGTTGTAGTAATACATTAAAGAGTTGCTGCCCATTCCAGGGACAGGATAGGCGCAATACATTATAGCGTTAATCTAAGTGATAAGGGTAGACTGCAGCAGCACACTGGCTTCCACTCTAGACATACATCCAAGCCGTTCAAAAGGGACTAATAATTCTTTCAGTACTGGCCTCCACACAGGACCCACTCAGAGGAAACTTATGCAAAGCAGGATCGTACCATTCCACGCTGAGGGAAGGGGTGGCTGTCAGAAGGGAGTGGCTCATGTGGTACATCCCCCTCTTAAGCCTCTAAGTGCTGAGGCATAGAGGAAAATGACGGGGGGGGAGGGAGGCGATGGGGAGGTGGGTACAGAAGAGATAAAGGGAAGTGGGTGGGACGGAAAACAAATGTGTGAGCGGATTTAGGAACAGAGAAAAAAATGTTTAATTCCAAGCATAGAAAATGTAGATTTTCTACAGGGGGGAACCCCGACAAACTGGAACTAAAATAATTTCATTCTAAGCAGGATTTCAATAATATGTGTAATTCTTCAAAGGCGACCAAATGAGTGAACAAATAAGTGTGGCGAGCCTGTTCTCTTTCACACGTTTTAATCCTGAGTGTCTAATCTTTTTGTCTATGTTACGATTAAACAGAGTCTACAGGCAGCGGGGCTTTTGTAAGAACACAACCATCTGGCAAAACATTTTACCTGTTCCCACACATGGCTCACAAACCAATCAGGAGTCATTAGTGAGAGAAAGTGAAGGCTCAACACTTAAGAAGAAGAAAAAAGAAAAAAAAAAGCTGTGGCAATCCATCTAATGAGAGAAACGAAAACGGTGTGTTTATGAAATGTGGAATACGAGAGTTTTGGTGTTGGCAGAGTGAGACCTTTAGCTCGACAAGTGCCTGCAAACACAGAGTTGTAAAGAATGCAACAGCTGCAAAGGGGGCTGCCTCATGACGTCGGAACAGGAAAATAATGCTCCATTTCCTCAACCCTGGGGGCCTCAGACGGCATGGGGGTGGCGGGCAGGGAGGGGGGCAAAACATCGCCAGCCATTTTGCCATGGTTCACTGTCACTGCAAGCGACACAGCTCCCCATTACCTTTATCATGTGGGAGGAGGGGGGAGCAAAGGAGAGGAGAAGAAAGCAGAGGATAGATACTATATTCCACTGAGAGCCCGGTCTGTTCGGTCTGACTGGAGCCTTTCATGTCTGCCACTCGTAGCTTCCTGGAATAAACACAGGCCTACAGACTCATTGAGAACATTACTGTTATAGAAAGATGAAAGCTTCCACTTCCCTAAGAAAACTACGCCTTTATTATGCTTTTCCTTTTAGTACTGTTATTATTTATCCCCCTTTCTTCTCTAGGACTCTTTTAAACTCATCCAAAACACTGGCTCTACACGCTGTTACCGCTTTATATCTGGCACTGTTTCAAGTTGATGCTTTAAGGAAAATGGTCGTGATGTTTGAAGAGGTCTAAAACGAGTCCAGACACACAGAAGAGCGTTGCGAGGAAAACACATGAAAGCGGGAAGAAATGAGCATTCATTTGGGAAATCATACACATATCACATCAGTCCTGTCTGAGTCAGGACACTGCCAGAACATTTCTTTTCATATTTCTATTATGAACATCTTTAATTTTAATTTAATTTAACTTCATGAGTCAGTGACACACAAGTCGAAGCACTGACACTGTAGACAACAGCATCGGTCTGGGGGACGAAGGCTCAGCTCCACCCACCTGTTCACACTGTCCGCTCAAGTCATTACAAGGTGCTTTTTTGGGATTTGTTTGGGTGTTGAAAAACACAGAACACACACACACGCACACACACACACACACACCCCTCCCCATCTCATTCATGGATTTAGAGATGATGTCATCAGACAGTTTCCTGTAAGGAGCTCTGCTTCCAATTAGAGAGGCCTGACTCTGAGAGCGGGGGTGCACAGGGGATTCAGACCCTCACCCTCCCAAACGCGCTGGTTGTGTCATAAATAAACCGATTTAAAGACGCTAATATTTCAGGGTTTCTGCAGGGTTTACCACTTCTTTATATGACACGTAATGCAACTTAACACCTGCTTCACATTTACATCACTTAAGTATTAAAGTGTGATGGAATAAACATGTTTTCAGGACTTCTCAGCAGTTTAAATAATAATTTATAATGATATAATTTAACTAATGCAATATGGAACCAGATTAATGTCAGGGAGTGAACAGACAGATTAACCAATTAAACATTGTACATTTACATTGCTGTTGTACTGTAAGCAGTAGCGACAGTGACAGTGTTTGCTATAGGTGCCGACTGAATCACCACTAAAAAGGACTGAGCAGCCTAACACATTGTTTAGAAGGCATTTCAATGCTTTGTAAAACCTAACGACTTGACGGCCTGTTAAAGTTTGGGATATTAACGCTTTTTGACTATTGTTCCACTTCTATAAAATTCAGTTTATATTAAATGTTTTTTTCCTTTTTTTCATTATCATTTTGCCAAATATCCCTCCTAACTTTACTTGTTAACATCAAAATAAGCTGTATCATATATCACATATATCAGCTACCAACAGATAAATCACTGTTTACTGTTTTAATTGCCTGAATGATATTATGACCATAACAAAAAAACTAAATGGACATCAGTCAGTACAACTGCATAAATTCTATGTTTGTCTTTCAAAGTAAACATAAAATTGGTAAGCAACTTGTAATATGGAAATTGATGTGATCAGTTATTAGCATTTCTATAAATGTTATATAGTAATGCTTAATGTAATCATGCAAAGGAAAATCTGCTAAATTTATACTATATATATATACTGTATATACTGTATATATTACAAGTCCTTTTTGACTATTTTAAAATTGTTAATTACAGTTTTAAACACTGTAATCTTATAGGAAGATTGGAAATATGGATTCTTTTTACAGTTTTCCACTGCGCCTTTGTCAAAAATACTGTGAACTGTGTTTTTAGTATCTAAATATATATATATATATATATATATATATATATACACAGTATATATACATACACATACACTATACCATACTATACTATATAGTACTGTATATTAAACCAGATTCTGAGCTGACAGTATTGTTAAACTCCCAAATTACTGTCAGCACAGTGAGTCTGGAGAGTACTGAGAGTACTGGAAAAAGCTTAATTACACAGGTGGGAGATTCAACAGAGGTCCCCAGTCAGACTCAAACAGGGAACGTTGCAGTTCGTGGTTGCATTTCAAAGCATAAGCTACAGAGACGCCGCAGATTGCGCCTCTTTTGTAAGGAGAAGTAACACTGTGAACCCACAGCATTCTTCAACATGCCAATAGTACAACAAACATACAACACTGTTGATAGGAACTACCTTTATCCAGACACATTCACACACACATCAGATGAAGATGACATTTTGATAAAAGAAGAAAATCACCAACACACTCAAGTCTCACGTTAATGTTCATTTTTTTATGACTGACCATGTCTGTGGACCGACAGGTAGAAAACACACTCAGGTGAATTCCTCTCTTGCTAAAGTAATCAACAGGACAAAACTGACAGAGACAACATGCTTTTCTTTTTCTCTTCCTCTCTGTGTATTGATGATTCTCATCAGCAGCTACACCTGCAGCCCACAGAGGTGCTCTGACCTACAGCACATTTTCATAAAGGTCTTAAATAAGACTTCCTTCCAAGTGTTGAGCTTGCTTATAGACGTCATGCAGTTTAATAAATATGAAATTTCAATGACTTGACCGACCACCACCTACTTGAGATTCACAGCTGCTGAACACAACATCATCTTTGCTCTAGGTTAAAATTCTCAGACTCTCATAAACCAGACTTGGCCCATTAGTTTACCGACCCACAAAAAAGTCATTAATGTTTCACAGTGACCTTTCAGCAGTAACTTTATTTCTTAAATGATAAGTGTGCAAGTGTTTGCTTATTTTAATACGCAATGGACAAGAATTATGTAAAATGTCCATGTTGTGATATGAATCGCACTACAGCACAAATTGTATGGTAGTAATCAAGCAGACAGCAAAGTTTTGCCATTCATGCCCATCATAATGCTGCTTCGGTGGATAAGTTGTGTGTCTTTATGTTTTTAATCATGCTTACAAAAAGGCTACACGCAGATTAATAATTAGGGACAGCGGCCTTCAAACAGCAGCTATTAAAACCTCGCTCAAACAGTCTGACAGCTCCTAACTATATCCATTCTCCAAGCTAGCAGAATTAAAAAAACCCTAACATTTGTTGGACATATGTCCTGAACAATGTGCTGGAAAAACTAAAACACCTTAAAACCTAAAAATATGAGCTCAGTTTGTTTATACTCTCATTATATTCACACAAGCAGATTTGTCCTGTTTCACATTTGAAAACAAATGTGACAATGAAAATAAAGAAGTTGAGAAGAGAGATACAGTTTGAGGAAGTGAAAGAGAGAAAGGTACGGAAAGTTTTGAAATGAATTCTACCACCTACTACTATTTCATTTTTGTTGCTGGAACAATCACAATTTCTATCAAGCAGAAGTGTCACTTTTATGATCTAGCAACTTTTTTTTTCCAGTTTCAGCGTAATGTTTAACACGCACTGTGGAACAAAATGTAAATATACACCTACAGAATTTTTAGTTTCTAATGTGTAAATCTTTTTATTTTTAAACAGTCTCTGACACTGTTTTGTCGAAGACGATGCTCAAATAATTCTTACACTGAACAAACACACACACACACACCACAATAAACATAACCTCTGACCTACAACTGAGTCCTGGAGTTAAGACTCTCAGCTTCGACATGAGCTTCATGTGCTCTCCAGGTCACAGCCGTTTGGCTTAGATGGTCTCTAAATAACAAACACTCTACCTTAGTGATTGCTGACAGGCTGTGTTCTTGCATCTGCCAGCGATCTGAAATCAAGGTTTGCATTAATGCTGTACACTCACGCAAGCCCTACATGAATAATTTACAACAGGCCAGAATCTGAGTAATGACTTTAATCTGTGCATTATTTTCGTACTCTTTTAACTCCTTGTTCTCCTCGCAGATGAAAGAGGTCAGGCCTCTGGCTTGTTTGTCTGTTCCATTATCTCCAGCCTCTATGTCAATGGTAAATTTCAGCAACCCAAACAAAGATAAACACAAAGCCCACGGTCCCAGAGGTGGCTGCGACTGTTCAACATCATCCCCGTCAAACCAGGGGTGTCTATCTAATCAGCCATCTGATGAGGCCATCTCTGGGGAGCAGCTCACCAGCTAGGGTCAAGTCAGAGCCTAAAATACTGAAATTTCAATATCATCATCTGCAAACAACACACGTGGCAACCCAGACATTTTGGAGTACTAACATACAGAATATATTATAAACTAAACTCAGCAACAGTATAATTTTGCACAGTACATGCATTTTATGTAGAACACCTCTGACGTTCTACATAAAATAAATTCAAAATCTTTTATAGTATAACGTTTCAAAAGATAAAACAACAAACCAACCTATGACATCTGCAGAACAGCTATATGCGCTGAGCTGTGGGAAAGCTTATATGCACTAAGTGGGACCTTCCTGCCCACACACAGACACGC